>JAPYZO010000029.1:0-68844 GCA_030522905.1 Torymus flavipes | reverse complement strand
AAAAAAAAAAAAAAAAAAAAAAAAAAAAAAAAAAAAAAAAAAAAAAAAAAAAAAAAAAAAAAAAAAAAAAAAAAAAAAAAAAAAAAAAAAAAAACAGAATGGAAACCGAACGTTTTGCGATGATTTTTTTTTGTTTGTTGACGGAGGGGGAGAGGATTAGGGTAAAGGGGGGGAGGGGTAGGAAGTTGATATAGCTGCGTAGGTTTAGTGGTGCGCGATGGGGATGAGCTTCTCGCCCTGGCCGATGGCTGGAAGGGGCGCCTCGACGGTGAGCACGCCGTCCTTGCTCAGGGACGACTTGATGGTCTCCGGGTTCGTGCCCTTGGGCAGCAGGAACTCACGGTTGTACTCCCTGTATACGGACTTCGTGTCGGTCTTCTCCTCGTGCTTGGCGTGGACCTGGAAAACAAAGATACGAATGGATTAGTTTCGTGAAGTTTTGAATGTTGGTTTTGCTATTGTTTGCAGGCGTGCGTGTGTGTGTGTGTGAAGTGTAAAGGTGTATATATAACTGTGGCCAGATTTATTATTCTAATTGCTTTGTATCATTGGTCTTGATAAATAATGTCAGCTATTTATTGTCTAAACGATAAGGGTTTGATGGATGATTATGGATGTCTGAGATGCTAATTAAAAATATTGAAAAATCAATAAGTTGACGATAGTAAGTATATATGATGGCTTAATTCAATATTTTTCAAGGTATGCTTTATCAAAACCAAATGATGTTTTAATTAAGAAAATAATATATTCAACTACCTCTTAAAGTCCAATAATTATACGCATTGTGTGAAAAAAAAAAGTAATTTACAAATTAAATTTAGAAAATTACGGACAGGTCGTCGTATATCAGCCCTATTTTTTCAATTCAGGGTTTAACAGAAGAAACTGTTCGATCCACTTACGCATAGGACTTCAATTAATGAAATCTATCCTATTCCAGGGTCTTAGTAACCGAATGAATGCAAACGAATAAAATTTTCATAGATTTTATACAATCCAGTGTACTTTACATAACGAATCCTAAGAAACCAAACCATCATCATTATTATATTCAATTAACCACCCTATTACCAACCAAACTTCCATAAAAAAAAGGAATTATCTCCACCCAACACCTCTTTCCCTTGACCACACCGCATATACCCATATAGAAATACGTGTGTACCAGCCTCACCTGTGCCGCGGGATCGATCATCGTTATTGCGGGCCAGTGGCGCTCGCGTGAGCACGCCGGTCGCCGTCGACCGTAATTTATTAAAACCCGCGAAGGCGAACAGCTGAGCGACGGCGGTGGCGGTGGTTAATCGAATCGAGCGACCTAAATGCGTCACACGCCAAATATCCCGCGTCTATATAGCTACATGTATATATTAAGGGTAGTAAAACGGCTCGCGAGATGCACGAAAGGCTGAGTCACGGCGCGCTTATAATACGAGAGATCCTCGAGGACGCAGAGCTATGTGGGCGGGTGGATTCGGGGAAGTTTCGTGCAAGACGCGCGTGCATGCATATATAGCATTGTTTGGCGGAATTCGAGAGGGAGGTTGTCTCGCGATGCAAGCTGATGAGTCATGAGCTCAGTCGTATAACAGCTTCATTGAGAAGGCGCGGGGGAGTGGATATGAGATTGGGTGGAGTGACGGACGCGTCGAGTGAATCGTGAGATGGGAAGAGTATCGATTTCAAAGGGGTTGAAATTGCATAATACGGTGTTTTGTTGTTTGAATTTTGAATATGAAGCAGGCATTACGAGGGAATTTATTTTAAGTGGATAACGTATATAAGTTTGTTTCTATATAGTTCCGTGTTTTTATTACTTTATTACTTTGTTTATGTAGTCAGTATGTCGGTCTGTTGAGATACAGTTGTACAAATAATATCAGTCGCCTGAAAGCACTGATTTCCTTGGCATATTGCAAATAAATGGTCAAATTATTTAGCATTGACATTTGGATGTTTCTTTTTCATAATTATTAGCTAATCCTTGACAATCGACTTTGAACTTCACCCAAAAAAACATTTGCCTATATATATACAGTTGCGCAATATAATCGCGGTGTTTACTTTACAATAGAAAAACTCTTTCTAGTAAATTCCAAAATTCAAGTGCGAGTAGCTACTTAAAACAGCCTGACGAGGTATTACGCTCGAGTGTTTGAACAGCTGACTGCCGGTGTGTTAAGGTCGTTCGAGAATACATCCGCGCATACGGAATAAAACGAGTAAGTATAGAACGAAATATTGTACGATGGAAGTTTTCGAATACGAAATTGAAAACTCGAGTAATATACAAACGGACCTTCGTTTGAATAATGAGAAAGTAGGATTCACCCGCGTGTCCTAGTTCGCGAATATGCCCATGAGAAAGCCATTCGTAATTTAAAGCGTTATTAAGCATTCCGCTCATTGACGTCACTTCTCGTTTTGTCCGGCAAGTACTCTGATATAATGGATACGCAAATTAAGTCACGTTCTTCGTTATCTCGGTAAATTTTGTTTTGGAAGAAACAAATTCATTGCGAGAAGCTTGCGTATTTTCCGCAGGGACCTTTAAATAACGAAAATATAAATAAATAGCTCGATGAAAGCTTTATGCGATTATTTATATAATACACACACTGCAGCGAATGAATTTCAAGTGAAATTTCTCCCGGTATATAAATTCCCCAGTAGAGAGAGACGCTGCTGGTGCAATCACGCAATGGCTCAAGATGAAAGACTAATTGCCGACCGTGCGGTTGATTGATCGTAAAGCGAATGAGGCGGCTCGGAAGGTATACGATCTTTCTCTCTCTGTCTCTCTCGCGAGCCTACCAGAAATAAAGCGCGCACGAAAGAGAAAGAGATAAACATCGCGGGAGTGTAGAGTTCAGTGAAAGAATAAGTGCACTAAATTCGAGCTTCGGTCTCGCGAATATGTCGAAATTAAAAATCTCTATATATATTTGCTTGTTTAAAAAAAATTTAATGCTTTTTATGATGTAACTTCAATTTTATTATAGTATAAAGTTGTCTGTTAATATTACAAGGACTCGTGAGGATACGCAAACAATTTTTGGATAATTCGTAAAATTTACCATACGACCCAAAGTTCCAATAAATCGTTATATCTTTTTCTTTATTGCGAAATTTTTTTACCCTCGCGTCTAATTATATTTGTTGAAAAAACAAGCGTCTCTGAAAACAGTATATTTTTGATACATCCCAAGATACCGCTTTCAACACACACAAACACACACACACATTAATTTACGGCCAATATACATTTCCCGGTCCCATAACGTCTCTCAACACAGACCGCCGGAGAGATGGAAACGCGTTCCGAAGAATTCGGAGGGCACGTGTGTTATACATGCGCGCTTTCCGACTTATCCTTGAGGGAAAACTGGGTTACGCGCTCGTGTTTACGACTCGTGGAAATAGGACAGTGGGAGAAAGACGCGCCCTGAAAAAAGCGCGTCGCGACGTCGCCGATCGATCGATCGCCATCATGATGGGCGAGTTTGTTTGCGTCGATGCGGCGACGATCGTCTGAGTTGTGCTTGCTTTGTGGAGGGAGACACAGGGGTTGAGGTATTTTGCGGGGCCGGAATTCGCGGTAGGAAAATGTGGGTGAATTTTATCATTTTCTTTATTGTACTTTTTTATAGATATATAATTAAATTGCTTACTTTATCAGTTATTAAAAACACTGAAATATCGTGACTATGTATTTTTTATAAATGAACGGTGCAGTGAGTATTTTTGCGCATAATATGTTCCATACTGCGGTATACGCGGAATAAGAGGAAATTAGTTTTAGAAATAGTTTTCCAGCAGATCGATACTTTGTTACAATGATTGAGGAAGCGTGTTTGTAGTAAAATTTTGAAAGAGCGTGTTAATATTCTAACGAAATGCTCGCAGCGATTCTTCGAAACGTTTTTTGTTAACTTTTGTATATACGAAAATAACTATGTGTTTATTAGTTATTTATAAGTTGTTTTGTAACGCGAAAAAACGGTTATAAATAATAATTTTCTAAGTTCTCGAACAGCGAAGTAGAAACATTTGTTATTATACTTTTCCTTATACCTTTTTTTTCACGACACTTTGTAAATGCTCGATGTGAAGTTACACGCGAGTGTATTCATTTGCAAACGAAGTTTAAGTAAGTATACGACGCTATCAATGTATTAGATATTCAAATTGCACAGCGCGGGTACATAGTCCCGTCTGATGGCGCGGCATGACTCATGCACAAAAATGGAACGCTGCGTGTATAGCTACAAAGCGTACGAGATGAAAGAGAGAAGGAGCAAACTTGAGATTGAGCAACAAAAAGTCACGTGATTTTTATGTCACGGGAGGTGTTCGGTATTATACATACTTATATGCTATATGCTCTGCCCAATTTTCTAATCTACATTCGTGTACGCAACTTTCCTACACAAAAGGTTGAGAACCATAATTATATAGTATATATTACTCATATTAATTCTTCTAAAAAGCTCCGTTTACAATTTACTTTTTAATATGAATTTCCAAACAATTTGTTACCTCGATATTTTTCCGTCTAAATTAAAATACCAATCGTGATTTTTATTACAACACGTACTGCACTGATATATTTCAAGAACCAAACGTCATTTCGAATTACAAAAATGCACAACCATTCCTCTTCTCTTTCCCCCATAATACACGCATAACCCCATTAACCTCGAACCGCGCTCTCGACCCACGAAAAGCATACTTATATACGTATATAGCCTCGTGACTTTTCCGCTCGCGCCTAAATAAAGTCAAGACCTCGCGCTGCGCGCCTGTCTGCCTCGCTTATTTCGCAACTTGTGTATACAGCACGGAAATATATATATATATACGTGGCGCTTCGCGGCCGTACCGAATCGCCGAGGCGCCCAAGTATAGACGATATCCGCATAACGGCCACTCATCGCCGTATTTAGAAGTCCGAGCGCCAAGATCTGTATAGAAGCGCCATCGCAGGGTTGTTGCGAGAGGAGAAGGTGAACGTATAAATTGTGGGTGGTATAAGATGATGCGTGCGCGTTTTTTTTAAGTTCGAGAGAGCGGGAGAGGAAAGGAATGATTGAGTGTGGGGAAAGTCGAGGAGGTGCTTGAAATTCCAAGAGGCAACCGCGCGCGTCCTGAACGGCTCCTGAATTTTCATGGAGAAATAAAGAAGGATTTTCGATGCTCAGCGCGACCAAGACACTCGCGTGTGGGGCTTTTTAAATATTCACTTCTGATATATGGGAATGATATGGCTATTGGAAATAAGAGAAAGAAAAATAAATTTTAATCCTCGGTATGTAGGCATGTCGATTTCAATTTTTTATATTTATTCGTCTTTTTAAGAGAGCTTCGATTTACATTTATCGTTATTTATATATTAAGCTATAAATAGAAACAGCTATTTCATCGAAATAGAATAACCGCGCATGTTTATATTTACATCCGAATTACCCACACTCGTCATCTCCGTTCCGACGGGCAACAAAGCTAAATTACACCCGCCAATCCATCAGGAAAATTCATTTCCTCGCATCCACTTCACGTTACCGGCCTTCAAAAACGACAGACAACCGACGTACTGTATACATCACCCTCGCTTGCACCGGAAAAGAGCTGCACGATGAGCTTTTCGAAAGGCCGCGCCGCGCCCTCCATTTGTAACACACACCCGAGTGTAGTAACTATATATATATGTTTCATGAAGAGGAGCGCACACGCGCTCGCCACGCGATCCTAATTGCATTACGTAAACTCTCGCTAACGAGTCGGCTGTATAGCGCTCTCGCGTGAGCGCGCCGTTATCGCGATATATATGTGATGATGAGCGCGGGAGGATCAGAGACTTTTTGCGATTCTACTGGCTGCGCATTACGGCGGTGCAGGAGGTACGATGGGTACGGGAGTAGTTGGTGTTTTCGAAGGGGTGCAGTGTATAAGAGCGTGCATGGGGCTGAATTGAATGTTAAAGTGTGTAATATGGTGCGGAAATGTAGAGAAATGTATCACAGTTGTTTGGTGTATCAATGAGCAATCTAATTTAATTTTACTTGCAGTGTGGACTTTTTTTTAGCATATGTATTTTAGCACTCTTTTTTTTGTAGTATTGAGAAACCATCACCGGGTTTTATCCCACACGGAGAAAAATATATTATAATATATTATATGCAGGTACAAATTAGATATAATGTCTGATTGTAAATGTATGGGACCGACTCGAAATATCCACAAAATTTCCATAGCTTATCGTAATTTTTATCACAAATTGTGGCAATTTTAATGGTAATTCGATCGAGTCTGTGTCCCAAATTTACGATCAGACATATCGCCATTTTTACTATATGCGCAATGTTTTTCGCCGTTCACCTATCATAAACTGCTCCGCAATTTACATTTTTGAATTGAAATGAACTTTGCAACTATACCGCAGTCTTATACCATTACACGCATCACGTATACTCATTTCATAATTCCCTTATATCACGCACCTCATCAAAGTCTCGGCAACCGACTCATTTCGCATTTCACCCCGCGAAAACGCCCGCGAGGTCAACAGACGTTCATGTACAATAGAGAGAACAAAAAGCGCGACGTCGAAAAAGCCGCGTGTATTATATGGTATATTATCGATTTCCAGGGGACGACGGTCGCGTGGCGCCGCGGTGGTAATCCTAGGAGAAGTCACGGGAGCGCGAAATCGCGGTCGCGAGAGCGAGGAGTTTCGTAATATAAGAGAGGAGGTTTCGCGTTGCATGCACGAAGGGTTTGCCTGCGCGGCTTTCGTCTTGAATAGGAAAGTTTTGCGGGGAAATATATTCTTAGGGAGTTTTATAGCGGATTTAGAGATTTTTTTCTTTGTATTATATAGCAAAAAAGGAATATTTGAGCCGATCACAGTAAGAAATATATATATTGAGACTCGGTTTTTGATCGTAGAGGATGGATTGGAAAAAAGTTTTAGTCGAGTGGAATTTCCTGACGTCAGCGAAGGGGGCGTTTATATCCGATAGGAAAACCGCGGGAATCTACAACGTAAACTTAGACTCGGAATAAGGCCAGCAAGATATATATATATACGAATCCGCATCGAGTGGACGAAGCAATGCACTCGCATCTTAATCGTTTTATGTATATTTACGCTTGATCTATCCTATTTCTGTTTTCGCATATAAGCGCATACTCCGCACATTCAATATTCTTTCCGAAAATTCTTCAGCGACGCACAATGCGTGCAATTTGTAAACATTTAAAATAGTTTCGCCTCTTCCGAGTGATGTGTAAAATTTTGTTTGGACTCACGAAATATATATATATATATATATGCGCGCGCGCGCCGAGACGACGCGGCCTCGATACGAGACATTAAGCAAGGATGACGATCGCGTCGACGGCGCGCGATGATGATGATGATGATGACGCTCCGTTTTTAGATTTTTCTATTGTCACCTTTTTACACAGGTGCTTATATATATAAGTGTCTGATATACGCCGGTGATTATGCAACTCGGGCGTCCGTGCAGCAATTAACGCTCGTCCGCTGTAATAATGCGAGTATACACATCCCGCATCATATATGCGAACCGGATTAAATGATCAAAAGTATATCAACATATTATATCAATCCTTCCCTTATGTCGACAAAAAAACTCTTATCTCCGTGTAGCTATATGTATAACACACAATAAGAGGCGACATTCGACGTATAGATATATGGCGGCATTAAAGTTATCAAACCGCACCGCGATATCTATACACATTTTCGTAAAACGACGAAAGAAACGGAATCCGTCGGGAGGAGAGAGATCGTCGGCCGTCGCCGAAATAAGCGCGCCTGACTCAGGGACTAAATATAGAGTCGCGGGGTAGAGCGGCGGCCGCCGCCCGCGCACCAGACCGGAGAGAATTAGCGCGCGTTCCGCGCGATTCTCGTAATGCGCCGCGCGGCCGTTGAGGAAAAAGGAAGAAGAAGAAGAAGAAGGCACGGTGTATATAAGCTTCGCTAAGACGCTAACACGTGTACGAAGGACAGTGACGGACTGCTAATTGGCCGTTGGAGGTGCGAGAGGAGAGTGCAGTGCAGCGGTGGATGTTTGAAGATTCATTGTGCAATCTTGGGGCTTGGATGTTGTTTCATCATGTAATTGTTGAAAAGTATATAGGGATTTAGTGGGCCAAAATATGGAAAAAGCCATGGGTACAGACCAACGTCTATTTGCAGTAAAAATATATTTATTATAAAATCTATAACTCTAATAACTATACTGAACGAGATAATTTTCAGAGATGTAACGATTACAGTTTTCTATTAATACATTTTATAGGATCATTGTTATGATTCCTAAGGCTATTTACACTACCATACATCCTAAAATCGATTCACCATACCCAAACCACTCGTCGCCTATACCAACTCGCGTCCTCCACACGCACCAAGTTATATATATGGAGGACCACTCGATCGATGACGCAATTCGCACGCGCTCGCGTTCCCATGGCTCGTCCAAAAGTCGCTCTTCTTTTTTTCCTTCTCGGTGCGCGCATGCGACCGCGCCACCCTTTAAAGGACCGCGAGGCCAGCTCGCCTTGACCGGGCCGAAACGACACCTTGCCGGGAAATTGGGAGCGAATTAAGACCGGTTTCTTAGCGCGCGACGGTTTTGGGCGTTGTGCGCGCGCGCGTCATTGATGTGTAACGGCCCGGTTTCGATTTTTATTTATCGAGGTGTTTGCTATAGTGAGAGAACGGCCGGGTTTAATTGATATTCGGCAAGGGGTGGCTCGATAATATGCTCTTGGGTGGCGTCGATCGCGCAAACAATTTATGACTGATTAGTTGTAGCTATAAATAGATATTGCCGTATAATATTTAAGTGATGGATATATCGTTAGTGGAACCGTTATATTACAGCGCTACGTCGTTACGGTAATGGCAATTCAATGAACTTTTTCGATAATATATCAAGAGAGTGAAAATGATGATTGGGTGTATCAAAAGAATTCGCGCGATCTGAAAATCCGAGATATTATATCTTTCACCTAAAAACAAAAAAATTGATGATTTTATGTTGCATCGTGCACGATGTATCAGCTTAAACGAACGATCAGACAACCTACTCCACTTCGAGCCCACCCACTCGCGAGAGGAATTTCGAGCAGCTTCTCTCGCGAGCGAATTCGCGCGGTATAGATGTACCGTAAGGGCGATCTTTCTCTCGCGTATGTGCCACGGGTAAATGAAGCGCGCGAGTCAACGACCCTTTACCGTCGCGCGGCTGTCTTTCTTTGCCCTCCTTTCCGCGTGTCTATGGGCGTTTGTGTGCGCACACGGGACGGCTGGGCGACTAATCAATCGCTTCCTTATTGTTTCCTTGTTGTTGGGAAGGAGTGTGTTGGATCGATGATGGAAATGTGTATACAGGAGGGTTGGGTGGGTTGACCGAGGCGAGAGCTTTTTTTTGCAGCTTTTTCGTTTTCCTCGAGGTTTTTAATTGGCTGGTGACCGTACAGGAATGACGTTGCTGATTGCCAAAAGTTTTGCAGAGAGTACAGTTATAAATTTTTTTTTTTTTTAAGGTGTTACATTATATTTTTTTCTGCTTTCATCGTTCGGTTATTTTATCTTTAAAACGCACGAAATAACTTTTGTTATTTCATAAACGAGTTCGCGGCGACCGATTTGTTATATAGTGGTACATGATAATCCGTACTCGGTTTTACCATTATGTTATCGATTTTCGATCGAAATTAAATAAACGATTATAACAGATTATTATTACTGCCGTTATAAAATGGTGGCCCACTTTGAATACCGATTTTGCAGACGAGGAAAAGAACATAAAATCTTGCATCTCCTTGTTGAACAAAAAAAGAAGTAAAGATTAAAATTCACTCTACAACAATGCAGGATCACACCGATAAAGCCAATACCTATACAACAACAAAACTGTATTATACATGTACAATACCGTTTCTTTTCTCTCGCCCCCTTTCGATTCCGCACGCGCGCCCGCGCGCGCCGAAAATCCGCCTCTCGCGCACGCACTCCACAATGCCGACATTATTCCGGAGCGTCGGCGTGACGGCGCGGCAACCGTTACTTATTTTCGGAGCTGGTTATTTCGAGCGGTCGAAAGGAGAGAGAGAACGGCGAGCGAGCGAAATTCTCGTCGCTTCACGAATCGTGGAATCTCGCATAGTCGTTGAATATATTTTTTGGAAGTTTGTGGTATCGTGGGAAGGATTTATCATGAGGGTGGAGTGATTGGCTCACGGGGAGGCTTGTTTCTTTCTTTATGTTTTTGGGGATGGAAGTGCAGCGGCATTTATATTAGAGCATTTTATTGATGGAATATATAATTTTAAGAATATTTTATAATGATGGTCATTATTTAGTATGTTTCAACGTTCTGCCGAACTATAAAATTAAGAAACTATATATAATGATAATAAATATTTCTGTTACTATTAATACATTCGCCTGAGAAACTAGCAACAAGGTTTGCGCCGGTCTAAAATTAGAAAGATTATCATCTGCTTATACACATTCAGCGTTATTTGAATTATTTCCAACCTATTATTACAATGTTTACAACGAAGCTTTTAGCACGTCGCTATAATATTTACAGTTACATTTAACGGCTAGCATGCCGCTTAATATTCCTAAAAAAAAAAAAACATTTTCACCAGTAACCTCTATTTTTAACCGCGACGCGTGATCAACACTCTGTCGAAATTTCGTCTTCTAAAATTCGATACACTACCGTTCAAACGTTTTCCCCAATACATCATCTACCAGACAACTCAATCCAAATCAACGTCAATAACTCTCTACCAATATAACCGTCAATATATCCTGTGCTAAAGCGAAAAAATACATCTGTCTTTAAGATAACGATAACATCGTGAACATACTTAGTAGTCTGCTATGTGTATCTGGCAAAACGAGATTCCGCGCAAAGAAGAGTCTGCCAGGCGCGACGCGACGGCTGCTACATACAACTTGCGTAATCGTACTCTTCTCGCGTATATTTTCTCTCGCCGCACTCGTGCATTTACATATACGCGCGGAGATCCACGCCAAGAGATATCGTGTGGGGTGGCTCTGGGGTTTTTTTTTGCCCGCTTTCCCCCCCCCCCCCCCCCCCCTCCCCCGCGCGAGATTTACGAGCTCGAGTTTGGCGCGCACAGTTTGTATATAAGTATGATGTGTATAATATACGTGGAGGTTTATAGTGTTGTGTATATATAGGGTGCGCGTGAGCGAAAAGAATGTGGCTGCTGAAAGTTCGCGACGATAAAGAGATGAGGTTTATAGCGGTGTTTTCATTCGGGAGGCGAATGAATGAATTTATAGAATATATTCAAGTAAACACTGCGGTTACGTATAGTATGTGCTAAAGTGTAGTTTATTGGAAGTCTTCTGCATTGAAAGGAATTTGCAGAGTAACATAATGCAGTCGCGCGATCAATCAACGTCTATTCGTGAATCTTTCTCGTGAATGCCCGCAATAAAAAATGTTCCAAGTCGTATATAAGTAATGAAGAGTTCGCGCGTCAACTATATCATTTTTTATCCGAGCAAACGTTCTTGTGTCTTGTTAATCGAATTATACCTAAAATGCTTATAAATTTCAGCTACCACATTATTCTTTCGCGCAGCCCAGGAGTGAACGAGCATGTAAATATGTATATGTAAATACTCACGAGAAGCTTGTTGTCGACGGTCTTGACGACGATCTCCTCGGGCGTGTACTGCGACACGTCGAATCTGAGCTTGAGCATCTTGTTGTCACCCTCATCCTGGATGAGCGGGCTGTTGAGGCCGTCCAACCAGGTATTGCTGTCGTGCTGGGGGCTCAGGGAGCTGTTGTGTGATGACTGTGTCGTCGTGCTGGAATTTCAATGAAAAAAGAAATAGTCGTACGTTAGTCGAGGTAAGTTTTGACGAGGTGAAAGGTGTATATATATCTATATTTGACGTATAACGTGAATGAATGATGACCTAAGGTCTAGAGAGGGTAAGTCACGTATATACTGGTGGTGGTGGTGCTCTTCGGATACTGCGTGATGGGTTTGTGTGTATACATGATATTGGTTTAGCGTAGTTGACTAATATATATATAAGGATAATAATTTTCGAACCATCATTCGTTTAAAATGCAATTTATAAACGGTAAATGTAAAAATTTGGCTAATCTAAAGAGTAGATAGACACTTTGTTCACAGTAATGGTTCGAAAATTACTATATATAGTGCAGCATACTACATGTATCGATATATGAATATATTATCAATGTCTCGTCGCCTACTGCGAATCGACACTCCACATATATATGTTTTATACAAGCAAAAATGGTGGCGAGTATATATAATATATTTTTATAGCTTACAACTAAATTGCTAAAATGATAAAATCATAAAAATAACTATATAGCGAAAAAATGGGGGGAAGAGGCATAAAACAATGAGGTGCGTGGCTGTAACAAAATAAAGAGTTGTCTGAATGAATATCGCTGATGGATGTACAGTGTCCAACTGAAACAATGAGACGGCGACGATTCTCTACTGAAAAACTATAACAAAAGCTAAAATTATAACTAAGAAAAGCATATGAAGTGTGGGGAAGCCTTTTGCCGCAATGCGTGTGTGAGCATTTAAATGGAGTTTGCATCATGCGTGCACAAGTATATAATACATTAGAAGCGCGAGTTCAAAGCCGCTTTACTGCACAACCAAGGCTCTCGTGCTGCTTTGCACACGCAAATATATATGTGTAGAGGCGCAGACAGAGAAGCGGCAGCGGGTGACAGCTCTTTTTTGCTGATTTAACAGGCGAAAGATACATTGTGTAAACATAGTGTCCTTTCGCATTGACTACCGCGGAGTTGTCACCTTTTGAAGCTGTCGAAGGCGGATCTCATCGTCGGCTCCGTTTTACTACTGTCCCAGCCCTCCGTCTTGGAGGTGGTAGATGTCCGCTGCTCGCTGCTGCTCGTGTGGTGCCGGCTTTTCGTTTTTTTTTACACGTTTCAGCCACGAGATAGACAGAGAAGTAGCGCAGCGGGTCGGTGTTAGTGCGTATCGAGGTAGTTTGGTTTTGGTTTTAATTTTTTTGGTTTGTCCACGTAGTTGTCGAGCGCAACACATCGCAATATATCCCAACACACACGTGCCACAGGTGAGGCGAGAGACAGAGCAGTTAATTGGTTGGATCGGGTCGCGCGCCGAATAGGAAGAAAAAGAGAGAGAAAGAAAGAGATAATGCGGTTATTATTAGTATCGAGGAGGAGAGAAAAAAAAACAACTCATGCTGAGTTTTATTCAGAGTCAGAAGTTTCATTGCAAGGGTTGTTAAATGGACTTCGTTATATTCTGTGAATGGTATTCTTTGATTTCGAAGAATATTTATGTATACGTTTCCTTTTACGGTAATACGTGAATATTAGTAATTAAATATAAGTATGTTCTTTTCAAATACTTTTGATGTGTATAATGAAACGTTCTGACGTCTGAATACTTAGAAAAATATTGACCACAATATTTTGTACAGGAGGTCGGTGCGTCGAGTATATAGAGGGATATATGCAAAGTAAATAATTGATTATAGCATTATGTGTGATTATAACAAAAAATATTAATTAGGTAATACTTGCACTTTATAAAACATACGCATTTTAATTTAATAAAGAAATTAATATTTTTCAATTATTTACTTTGTTCGATAATCAATTTTTCTCATTAAATATATACTCATCATTAAACGTATACTAAAAGTTATATTGATGAAATTAAAATCACAAATAAATCAAACAAAATCCAAAGTAAATAATTCATTAGTGCTGCGCAGAAGTTATGTATAGCAATGGTTTTTTAATATATATATCCACGTCAATATATGTACACTGTCTGATATCTCAACAAATCTCCCCTATAACACTATATCCTGCGTCCGCGCCAAAGTTGTAGTGAAATTCGCCATGTAGACATCTCATAAATTCAAAATACCATCCCCAAACGTCTCTCACCCTCATTTTCAAACTGTAGCGCTTATGTTTCTTCACCACAACGTCACCGCGGACGCAAATATCCCGCGGCCGTAATATGTACAAAACGAGAGGGACAGAGATATAGAGCATATATATACTGCAGCGCGCTATGTACACATATATAAGTGAGAAGAAAGAGAGGAGAAAGAGAGAGAGTCCGACTGTGTCCGTAGAAATAGCATTTTGAAATCGTACACTCCGACGAGTTAGATATGCGCGGCTCCCGCTAAGAATAGTATGGGGCTCAAAATAAAGTTCAAGTTGAGAGAGAACGAGAGAGAGAGATATATATATATACTGGGTGTACTGCAACCGGAAGTCTGTACACGAGAGAGAGGAAGAGGTCAACGACCCGAGTGTGTATATAGCGGGGGTGGCTGCGAGCAAGTTGCCGGGGCAAAAGGTTAACCGAGGAGGTGAATGTGGGTTGAATTCGTGATGTTTGGCTTTCTCGAGAAGAGAAAGAGCTGCCGTTTTTGTTTTTACGATAGCTGACGTATCGTAAGGGGCCAGTGTTGGTTCTGGCCCCTTAAAACACTTTCTGCTGTCAAAGTACTAGAAGTAGGATATATTGTTACGACAAAATGGGCTTTCTTTGCACTTATACAGTGACAACCATTAGCATCGGAAAATGGCTTTATTCGTCGCTGCACTTCTATGACTCAGCCCCCCAGATTTATAACCCCGGCCAAAAATAGATTATGCAAAATATATTATCAATTAAACCAGCTCGATTCGGCGCCAATCATCCGTCTTGGTGCTACATTAGGCCGCGACACTAATTCCAACTTCTGCGGCCGTGACTGCGTTTCGGCCATTCCAAACTCATCGATTTTCTCACCGACACATACGACTGCGTGTGCCTTTTTCATTTATATATACATGTGTACGTAAAAGAGCACCGAATTAATCACCGAATCTCCAATGGCCATCTTTCGTGCGTCCTCGGTCTGGATGACGAACGCGAGTATAGCGCGCGTGCCTTAAAAGTGCTTTGCAACAGCAGCAGGCGTGGCGCAGAAACTTTTGGCCCGCACTTGTACATTCCGAAAGCGTTTGAAAATTGCGACCTCGTTCGATCAGACACATATATGAGTGGACAGCTGATTGGTATGGGGAACGAGGTGTTGGAGTGAGTCTTGTTCGAGGTAACGTTATCCCTTGTTCGATCAGCACGATCGTTTGATCGGTTTTATAGGAATTGGTTTTAATTTCAATCGAATCGGTTATGTTCTTGTTACAAAAAAATCTGTTCTTCAACATCTTTTATACCTCTAATTATCTATAACGATAAAGCGATGAATCCTGGTACCTATATATATTCCGAAAATAACATCACCAGCAAAAAATGGCCTCTTCGCTCTCAATCCAACGATACCCCGCACTTACCAATTAGCGAAATTTAATTATAGCCTCCCCCCCATTTAAAATCAGTACAGCGCACTCTCGCTCAAGTTCAATCGAGCACAGCCGCGCGCTCACCTCGCGAGAATTCGCTTGCGCGCGCTAAAAGGTCAAGAGGAGCGCGCTCGCGCGCACGCTAATCCATCTCTGGCACGCGATCGCTATGTATATATACGAGCACTGGCAATTACAGAAACTGGACTCTGGAGGCTTTTCGGCGATGCTTTGCTCTTCGAATTGCTTCGGTGTTTTTTTTTTTGGTTGATGGGAGAGAAATGAGGTCGTGAGGTCGGTTCAGGTTAAAGTGTCGGCTGATATCCTAGGGTCATTATAGAGGAGTGGGGGTTGGTGCGGTGAGGCAAGTGGTTCGTGTGGCACGGCATCGAATGTTAATGTACCTTATTAATTCGTTTTTTTTTATATGAGTATGTGTTCAAATATTTAACGGAGTAAAGGTCGCCGCACTACTCAAATTTTTTGTTGTAAAGGGCGATAAAACGTTTTTTTGAGAATATTTTAGAGAAATTATTTAAGCTCTACCGTCGTGATCTAAATTTATCTTTCAATTCTACCTTAGACTTGTGCAGGAACTACATTAAATACACTAATATATAAAAAAAATCAGCACCATAACAAGTGGCTTACCGCATTTCACGCGTACATCAATTCCCCCGGCACCCGTGCGTACGATTCTTCTCCTCATTTAATAAACATAACTATAGCCATACCCGCGAGCTTGATCCAATTTTCCGCAACAAAAAAGCGCGCACGGCTGTTATGAGTACGCTGCCGGTGTCGCCTATATATATGCGTATAAGTATATATATGTCGCGCGCATTACGTCGCCGTAGAGGCGACGCGACGTTATACTTAATTGACAGTTCATCGAGTTATGCTCACGCGCGAGTATAATGTGTGCGAGCAATTTTTTCCGTTAATTACACGCTCTAGCGCGCTCCTGATGCAATCCTGCGCTGGTGTTATATCGAAGTCGTCCGGTCGCGAAGAGACCAGGCACATTGCGATGTTTCGGATCGATAATATAGGAGTTGTAGTTTGCACGTCTAAGAGGTGGAATTTTAAGAAGAACAAGAAGCGAATTAGTATGTGTTTGCGTGCGCTGTTGAGCGTGATTTGAAAAATTTATTGAATGAGAGGTGGGAAGTGATGTCTGGTAACGTTGGTTTTAATTATTATGTAGCTGCGGACCGCGTCTCGGAAGTGTATATGCGATGCTGATTTATCGAACAATTATTATGTTGTGGAATGTTTTGTTTGTATATATTTGTGATGTTGACGTGTCTGTCACTAGACAAGATAAAGTTCATTATACGTTTAGTTTCTGTTTCATTTTTTTTTCTTTTTTTTTTCAAGTATATTCAATCACTCGATTCTATGATGAACAACGCGCGATAAGATACGTCGAGAATTTTATTGTATTGTATATATTTGATAAAAGGGAGCTAACAATTTTTTTTTTTTCATATAGGTACTTCAATTTCGCATTGCAACTGTAAATATTTGAACACAAAAAAGCACAATAGAATTTTACTTCCAATGGCGATAAATTAAAAATAAAATAAAGAGGTATAATGTTTATTCTCCATTACTTATAAAACTCGAAATTAATTCAACATCGTTCAAGCGACAAAAACCTATATATATATACACACGCAAAAAGCAATCGTTCTAATCAGCATCGCACACCTCCCGATAAAAAAAAAACCTCGTTGCACGCTAACAACACCCGTAGCAATACCGCATCACACCTACCGATACTTAATGACGGTCTTGTGCCGGGGCGGGTACAGCTCCTCGTCCAGGATCATGATCGAATCTCACTTTAGCACGTATACAACTCAAACGAAAAACAAAAAATGAAATCACGCGAAACTCTAGTACCGAGGCGCTTTCCTGTTCCTTCGGCGATGCTGGAAAAATGACTGCGCAAAACTCGGCTCGGCTCCTGCCGCCCGCTTGTGTTCTCTCTCCCGCGCGTGGTAAGCGCGCACGTGGGGAGGGGAGCTCTCGATGCTCTTTTTGCATTAAGCGCGTGCTTATATATATATACGTTTGTGTACATACGTGCTTGAGTTACGTGAAGTGCGCCGATTGTTCGCGCGCGCTCGCGAGAGAATTACGTCATGGCCACGAAAAAGGCATGCGCCCACGTGCAGAGAGGACAAGGAAGAACACGAGAGCTTGAAGATTTCGGTGGTATATTCTTTTTTTTTCTTCCTCAGCGGTGTTGGAGAGATTTGAAATTTAATTGTCGGAGTGTGATGAGCAGCGCAGATATGTAAATCAATCGTGCGTGCGGCGGATGTACGTTTATGTCATTGATTTTTATTAAATATTGTAAGTGGTATAGATATAGCTGTGAGGGTCGCCGTTCAAGTCCCGAGCAATTATAAACACTTGGCATTGTAATGACGCCGATTTTCTCATATAGGAAATAAATGAGCACCTTGTATTACGTTCCAAATTATAATTACGCTGATTATAGTAACGAGCGATGAAAAAATTAAATTCAAACATAATCATATACCGCGGCAATTACACTATACCACGAACATTTATATTTATTACCAAACCTTTATTACTCGAAGCAAAAGCGAACTTTCGACATTTCGCGAGCCAAACTCGATTCTCTGAATCACGGAGCTACATAACGAGGTCCCGATACTACCCCCTCGTACCCTCATTACAGACATAGCCCATTCTCCAGAGATCACACACACACACACATACTGCGCGCAATTCCGGAAAGCCCTGTTCTCTCGGCCCCCCGAAACTCGCTCTCGGGGATAACGCGGCTCCCGTTGCAATTTATGGGCCTGCGGTAATAGAGGACGAGGAGATATATATATATATATATATATATATATCCTAGCGCAGATGGTATACAAGGTCGCGGAGCGACTATATCCTCATCGCACCCTATATATGCACGTGGGTATATATATGTATACGCAGCGATTCTTTTATGCGCGCGCGCGCGCGAGGACCGAAATAAACGTGATCTAATCCACGGCGATGCTGATGCTGTTGCGACTGTGTGTTGTATGTATTGTGTATAGAGCGCGAGATTGACGATAAACATTGGCTATTGACGTGGTTTTTGCAGAGCTATACGCGTTCTTTTGCAATGGTCGCGATGATAAGGAAAATCGCTCATGCGGATTCTATATAGCGCGAGCCATATATGTAGGTCAGAAGGTTTTCCGTTGACTGATGGGGGAGGTTACCGAGTGAGAAATGTTATTATAATGTTTAAAAATAACGTTATGGTATAGAGTATAGCGTTTATGTTAATGTTCTTGGAGAGCCGCGGGTCAGTAGGCTATACCGCAGAGCATTATACATTAATTCAGGGTAAACCTTGGCGCGCGCTTTCGAAGTTCGCGAAGTGAAAAAAATGAAGTATATATGAAATTTAAATAGTTCCGCGTAAACCAAAACGAACATTAGAGGCATGCCGATTATACATACGTTTATAATTTACGCAAGCTGTCTGAAATTCTCGGCAATTTCATTCATATAATTTACCCAAACCAGTACGTAACGTACGTCCGAAATTTCGATTCACCATCGTTCGCAGCCTTATATATACTCTCGTCACCCTTTAACTACATACACGTGCGTATATATAATAGGCAGTACCGCATCCGCATGCAAGCCGTCATCGCATCAGCGCACACATCACATACACGAGGTGCAATCATCGGTCAATTGAAAACCGACACCGCAGCCGTCAGTCGAAGAAGAAGAAGAAGAAGCCGGGCGCATTGTCCGGCTACTACTACTACTACTACTACTACTGTATGCTATGCTGGCGATCGGAGCGTATCGGACGCGATCGGTAATTCAATCCATCTCACTCTCTGTGTCGAGCGTTCGTCGTCGCGGCCAAGGTCCCCTGCGTGGTCTGCCCACTCGTTTCAGGACGCCTGAGTCATATATAGCGTCATAGCGAACCATTCAGCGACTCGGCGTATAAGTGTGAGTGCACGTTTCGTCATTTACATTTTCGTGTACTACGTCATTTTTCCGGCGGGTGGGAGGGGTAGTGTCGGATTTACGAGGCTGCGCGAGTCCACGTTATGTATACATAGTGCGGGGGTCGGTGGATGACATGTGTGCAAGATGGGGAGCGAAGAAATTATGCATGTGTATGTGGAGGTGGAAAGTTTGATGTTGGGCGTTAGATAAGTGTTGTGTGGTTTTGCGCAGATATATAGTTTTTCCATAAATTTAATGTTAAATAAAAAAAAAAGAAGAAAAAAACGATGGAAAAATTTCTCGTCTCATTTTTTTGCTTTTGTATGAAAAATAATTTTTTCTGCCCTCCGGCCGGAAAGCGCCAACTTCCCGGCCGCTGCGCGAAACGAAGTTGTCGCTTTCCGGCCACCTCGGCTTCGCCTCGGCCGACAATTACATGTGATCTGAGACATTTCTTATTTTACTGGCCTAGGGTCGTAATATACTATTTTTCTAATTTATCTTCATAGCATTATCCTCCATTCCACAATATCATTATCATATTATATTTAGTATATTCAAGTATATATTGCTATATACCTAACAATTAATTCAATGTTTACCCACGTTATGGAATTTATTCTCTCTCTCTCTCTCTCTCACTCGCTATCTTATCATGAAATTCTGCGACAGACTATTGTATCATTATATGTACGTGAAAGTTTAATAGACTCGCGGATTAAACTAAAACAAAGTTCGGAAAACAGTCAACGGAGAAGATAACGCTCTAATTAAATTTCCTCGATTCATCGTTGTTTACGCTCTCTTTGCATCGATCCCAATACCTTATATGATACGCCACAGCAGGCTAAAAGTCGAAAACTACTTTTTCAGGTCACACTCCATAAGCAGTCAACCGCGCGAGTATATAGATATACGTCATAACGCCTCTCGACACGATCATCCCACCATAAAAATGACGCGAACGTACACAACGCGGCCCATAAAAAGAAGACTCATCCCATTTCGTAACGAATGAATGACGAGCCGCCACGACGCGTCTACCTCTGCACGTACAAAACAGATAAACAAAACGCGCAATATAAAGATACACGAACGGGAATTCTAAGGGCGGCTGAAACAAAATTCGAATCTCAAAGCTTGGCTCGTTGCGCAACCCTATGTACGCGCACAAACAACTCTCATCGCACATGGCCAATTTGTCGGAGGCCGAATTCCCGCCTCGAGGGAGCGCTCCCGGGAGATTAAAAAGAAGGAGGAAGAAGAAGAAGGCGCGCGAGGCCGATAAGAGAGAGAGAGAGAGAGAGAGAGACGCCACAGCAGCGTGCCAGAAGCGAACTTGTTGCTGGGCGCGCTCGCTGATGGACGACAGGTGATGCCCCCCGCGCGCGTCTATGTAGCTTCTATTTTTGCGCGAGCCGCCGCTTTTTTACACGCCTGCGCGCGCGCCTCGGGAATTGATGTTTAGCGGAGAGTATATTATATAGATCGCGGGTTTCGGAAGATTGGATTTTTTGGAGTTTCGTGTGTGCGTGTGTGTGTTGTACGAACGGTTCTTTTTTAGCGCGGCCGTGACTAAGATTTTTTTTTGTAATTTATGGTTCGCTTCGTTATACGCGCGCTTCTAATTTTAGTTTCTTTTCTATATATATGTATAGTGTATAAGGTGTCGCGCGTGTTCGTTGGAGGAGATGGAGTTTAGCCGCGCGTTTTGTCGAAAATAATAAACATTAAACATGAACAATAAACATTCGCGTGATATAATTTTATTACATCACGAAAAACACGTGCTTTATAATCGCTAAAAGGTGAAAAATATATATATATATATATATACTTCGGGTAATTAATCGCGAGGCTGATAATAAAATAACGGCGCGAATTCAATATCTTATTTCTTATTTTCATGTACATCGCGATTCTGATAAAGCCAATCATTTTTTTTTTAAATTCTCCGTTTCTTTTCGTTTCCGGTTATATATGTGTCTTGATTGGTTATATATTTTGCTGGATTAAACCGACCGGCGTGTAAATAAGGATAGAGCTACTGAACTGACAAATTCCAAATTAACAGATTTTAATTCATGTTTTTCAAGTTTTACATGCAAACGACACACGCAGCCTCGTCTTTTTTTTATCGCCCATCTTTACGACTGTCTTTTTGTCAAGATTTATTTAACAAAAAAAAAAAGATTAACTAAAGAACGCTAATTAAAACTCTAACACGGTATGGCTTTTAAAAGCCTCTTACGATTTATCGTCTCTCTCTCCGAACAAAAATTATTGAAGTTTCAAGCACATGCACATCACACAAGCGCATCGCGCGTATGTATATACGCGTTCGCGTCTCTTCAATTATCTCTCCCCCTTCCCATACTGTTTTGCAATTCAAACGCCTTCTCTTCGCAAACTTTTTTTTTTCTCATTCTTCGCGTCCCGCATCCTCGCGGGAATCTCTTCTCGAAAATACGATCTTAATGGTAGGTTGTGCGGCTCGCCGACGATCGTCGATCGATAGAGTCGAAGCTTATAAAACACGCGGCAATTTGAAATGCTAATGCGGGCTGATCTCATTTTTTGCATATAGTATTGCAAGTATATATGGAAAGAGAGCCTTTAAAGTTCCAAGCTGCGGGTTTGCGTATACACAGGACTAGAAAAAGGCATTAAAAGAGGAAAAAAATAAATGAACTCAAATAATGAACTCAACATTTATGAATGAAGATTAACGAATTCACGAAAAATATTAACATCCACGGAAAGATTAAGTATTCGTTCCGTAGCGTGTGCTCGAAACCGACACACCAAACGAAATCTTCATTCAAAACTTTTCAACCAGAAAAAAAGCTCGACACTCGAGATCAGAAACCCTTCGTCGCGCATGAAAACGCAGAAGGACACGACAGGAGGACATAGGTACACACAGCCGGAAAGGGAAGAAGACACGCACGCGCGCGGCCGGTGAAAGGAGGAGCCTCTCTCCTTCTCCTTCGCTTATACACTAAGGTACATAGGTATACACTTGGGAAAAGAAAAAGAATGTAAAAAAAAGAGACACTGTTAAGAAGTCGAGAAAGAGGTGTATATAGCCGGTGCGTACCTGGTGGTGCTCTTGAAGAAGTTGTTCTCGCGGTTCATGAGCTCGCTGCGGAACCGTGACATTTCCTCCTCCATCTTCCTCATCTCGGCGTCGAAACGCTCGCGTATGTTGGAGAACTCGGTGTCGATGACGCTGAAGTCGCCCAGCTTGATGGGAATGTTGCGCTTGATGCCGCTGTCCGCCATTTTTTTCTCTCTCTCGCCCTCAACTCTTTACGATATATATCTATATAATACTCGCACCGCACGCACTCGCACTTTGTCGCTCACAGATGTGGAGACTTGGAGCCGATGAAGAATAATAATAATAATACTACTCTCGAGTGTGTGTGTATATGTTTGAATGAATATATGGGGGGGATATCGCACAACTGTCGTCGTTAGCGGGGCACTCGTGTAAGAATGAGCGCGACTCGCCGGCAGCCGCCCCTTAAATAAGCGCTGACGCGACGCCCGCGCTCTGTACGGAGAGCGCGCGCGTATATAAACCGCGAGTGCGCGGCTTCGGGGGCCTTCGGCTCTTTCCGCGTGAACGAGAGAGAGGAGATATATACTCTGCGCGCAAGCGTCGAACCTTCACGAATGTGTCGTGTGGTAGAGCGTACAAGTATATGCGTGTGTGATGCTGCGCGCGCCCGCGCGGGTGGATTTTGATATATACCTTTCATTTTTGTTTAATGGAGTTTTTTGGAGAAAGGTTGAGAGTAGCGCTTTCTTCTTTGTTGGGTGTATAGGGCAGATTTTGTAGGAGGTGTGCGAGTGTATGCGTGGATTGATCGGCGCGTACGGTGTAGTATATAGGTTTTTAGTGTCGCGGCGAGAGGTGTTAAGAATGCAAAAAAGCGCTAATTTCATTGATGATTTCATCGGTGCCCTGATTTTGCGGCGAGTGTGCAGAGAATGGGTTTGAATGAAATCAATTTTTTGTTTTTTCGACTCATTGGGATTCTGTATAATTAACGTGTTGGTCAATAAAATGTTTGGATATATTATTTGATTGGATATTACTTTATGCCGTTATTAATAATTAAGCATTACAATATGACGCAAGCATTCTGGATTTCATAATTTTCTGTAAATGGTATATGTAACAAATAATAAAAATGAGAAGAAGAAAAAGAAAACCTGTTCTTTATGACTTTATTTTTATTTCAACTTATATCATACGCTCGTGAGTTGCAATAATATTTTTGAATGCGTAAGTGTGCCTTGAAACACGAGTTGTATTATTTCTTAATTATCGCTATTTAATTTGTTCGATGTATCATTAAAAAGTAACTGCAGTTAACAAGTACTCCAATTAACATTTACTTTATTTCTCTTATGAATATATGTGTAAACAAATTGAAATAATGGTTTTTTTTTCAAACAAATTATAACAATTAAGTTATTGCCGATTTAAGATTCATTATGATGTCAGAAGTAGATTTAGAAATAATAATTTTTGCAATGTAAATGGTAACATTTAAAAATAGTTTGACATTTTACAATAAAAATGTGTAAAAAGGATACTGTCGTTATAAATGTAATCTCTTTGAAAGCTATTATGTACACGAAATAGGACTGTAATCATATGGCTGACGTGAATTAACGTTTTTATTTTGACACATATAGCCGATTGTAGCCAATGCTTGTACAGTTAACGAATGAGTAATAAATCTTTTAAAAAGTAACTATACACCTAAAGATTTGCTAAGCTATTTATTACATTTATAGTTTACAGTCGCAAACGTAATAAAGGTCGAAGATGAATAATCCATTATTCTTCTTTCATTTTATAAAGCAGTAGATTTTTTAAATATTCGCATTAAAATTTTTTACAATGGTTATTTTACGAGCATTTTTAAGATATATTTCAAATACATTTAACGCAACGTACTACCTACTGCCGCGTACTGCTAAAAAAAATAGAATTCTCTTTTTATACAGTGGTTCGTGAATACAAATAATACTGTTTTACTTTGAAATAAGCTTCAGAAACGGTGTAATTATCTGCCATCAAAACTTATTTCGGAATTTCCGAATTTCATGTTTTAAGCTTATCTAATATATTTGCATTTAAGTAATCGGTTTTGTCAGTATCTTATCACTTGGCAAATAAAATACAACGAATCTGACGATAAAATTTGTCTTGCTCTGAGATTTTCAAAGCCGCGAGAATCAATTAAAGCCTGCGATATCGACGGCTGTTCGAGGAATAAATATTTCTGTTTACAAAAAGTTGGAAAGCTAAAAAGATATATTCTTTATATTAATGCTCCGCACTATGTGTGCAAGTTCAATGCTGACGATCATTTCTAGAAATACAAAATTTTTAAATTTACTGAATTTATAGGATCATTAACATTGTTATTGAACAAACTCGAGATTACATCCATTGTACATAGGTATGCACAAACGAGCCGTATACAATAAAACTATTTTCATTCTCTACGATCAAAACCCACAGCCCACCCTAAATAAAAACCCCTCTGTTCCTTCTCGTATCAACTCCCAGACATATCCACTACCACACACGCATCATTGCTAACCGTCGCAGAGTTGTTAATTCGCGCACATGGTGCATGCGCGCCTGCGTGCATCTGCCGAACGCGCGCGAACGCGAGCAAAATCAAAGGACGCGTGTTATAATACTTGCCAGGTGCAATAGCGCGCAGGTGGCGTTCGCCGTACGCGCGTGTGCGGCTCGAGATTGGATTTTTAACGAGTACAGTCAAGAGATTTGCAAGTTGACGGCGAGAAGTGTACAGGTATATGGCAGGAAACGCGTGTGCATGCGCCAGTGGTGCATATAAAGTCGGGGGATGGTGTAGTGTGTAATAAATGATGGGGGCAGCTGGGTTAGGACTGTACATTAGGATAATTTTTAGTGATGCAAGTGAGGTTTTTAGATTTTAAACGTAATAGACCATCCTGGAAATTCGGTTCCCAGAACGTATTTTATCGGAATTTCAAGAGATTATTCACCGCTTGCATTTCAGGCAAGAATGAGTTAATTTAGACTTCTACTGTCACGAATTCCGATGGAAACTTAATCGTCACAAAAGTTTTGGGAATATCTGTGTATAGAACGTCCAAGCTAAATTTCATGACTAAATTTTATATTCGGACCAACAGTTTTAGGCCAAAAACTATTCTGAGCATTGGTGATGTATATATATAATATTCCGCGCCGAGTGACTCATGTATATATATATATTGTATAATAAAATGTATGCAAAGCAATTTCGGGGAGACACGTCAGTTGTTTTGTAAACATTCTAGTAACTAATGTCCCTGGTTTTCAAGTGTTTTACTATCCGAAACATAATAATATATCTATTTGTTAAAGTATAGCATATACTATTTAGTGCATATATTAAACTTTTCGAACAAAATACATTGTTTTCGCCAACCAGATAAACAACCTGCCTCAACATCCCTACCACCCACAGCTCCATATTCTAGCGGCAACAGCGTCGAGCTAAATTTTCACAACTGAATCAGCGCGCGCGGGCGCGCGAAATAAAAAGAATTACAACTATAACGCGTGTCTCATCCCGCAACCATCCACTCGGAAATCAATCCGAGACAGCCGCTCGTGGCCATAATTCTCAATGACTTCCTACAGTTATTACTCAATAACTCTCGAGCGGCGCGTCCAAAACTCTGCTTCGCGATCTTTGCGCACACGCCGCGCGGAGTAATCGCAAGCGAAAATGGAACGATGACTAAACTCTGCGCGCGCCCGAACGTGCGAGTGCCGAAAAAGCTCAATGCGACGGCGGTGATTTCGCAATATGTACTTGCGAATAAGAGAGGGAGAGAAACGACCCTGTTTTAGAGAGCGCGGCGCAATGCAAATGATTTCGCGCGAGCTTTCGAGGATTTTTGCATGCGTGTACGAGCACGCTAAGAGCGTGAGTAATGGTTTATCTCGTTGCAAATGCAAATGGGCCGAGAGAGGCGCGAAAACGGAATGAAATGCTGGCCGTTGATTTCGAGCTGAGATTTGTTACGCTTGCTGGGTTTTGTTTATGTGTGGTTGGTGCGGCGGTACACAATAGTTGAAAGATTTTCGTTGATTATTCAAGAGAGAATTGCTGAGTTCCAACGATTGCGCAATTATACACAAAGACGTTTCTCATCGTTGGATATACATTATAATTTACTTAAATATTATTATCATTTTGAAAATCATTCATGAGATTTTGTATTTAATATAACTGCTACTTTGAGTCTGTTATGTACTTATACACTAATATATACTATATTAATTTTAATCGAACCAAAATCTGGGAGATTTAAGGTGCAAGTAGAAGAAGCCTGAATGTAGACAGACATTAGTCAGACATCAATCAGACTGTATACTCAAAAAAAGCTTCCAATATATTTCTTTGCCCAAAATCACTGCATCATATCTCTTTCCAACAGCCCAGTCTTCGCACCCTTTTCTCACTTCGCGGATCTCAACCGCACTCGTTTGTTTAAGTATCCGTTCTCACCACCTTTACATCCATCGTCCTAAGCGTATATATAGTAATACGCGCATCGCAGTTGAGCTCCTTAACGCTCGTGCGACTACACCGCGAGGTTTAACGAACCCCGCGTGCAAAAACGGGCGGCGGATGCATCAAGAAAAGCTTATTAATTGGATAATTAGTCCGGCGACTCGGGGAAGAGAGAGCAGCGTCTCGCGATAATCCATTAGCCGGGCGACTTCCTGCCGCCGCCGCCGTCGTCTTCGATGCGTCGTCGTCGCGACCCGTGATGCTATAGCCGCCTCTCGTTATGTATGTGTGTGTTTATTTCTATACGCGCTAAGAGGCTAGTTTAATGGGTTAAGTGTGGTTTATTTAGGAGTGGTAGGGGCTAAATAGATGCAACAGTTGCGATGGTGCTTTGGTGATGGAAATAAATGAAAATTGGATTTTCGAATGAAGATCATTGTATACTTATGAGAAAAGTGGAAAAATACATAATTTTACTTTTTTGAACTTATTTCTAGAAAATCTTGAAAGGTATATACATTTCTTCTTATCTATGCGTAAATATTATGGAGCACAAGTTTCAATATTTTGCCTTATACGCTTTCTTATAATCTTTTCACCATTTCAAATCATCAGTGATATATGTCTCACATCATATTCTTATATAATTTGTATACATAATTTATCCTTGTTATCGTTTGAACATTGCGATATCAGTTGAATTAAATAAATTCTTTCTTCTTATATTTATACCTCTTTTCTAAATAAAGAAAAATCTATTTTAATTTAACATTGGGGCGATGATTTTTCCGTAACCAAAGTGTGTGTATGTGTGTGATCCATTTAAAAATAAACTTTATCGAACAGCCACAAACGTAAAATAAAATCATACACATTTGCACGACTCATCCATTACGCACACACTGCATTCATTCCGAAATCGGAAACGCTGCGGCACGGTCGGCGCCCAAACGAGGGAAACCGGAAGACAATCATCATCACAGCTCGCATTATGACGAAGCAGCCAGGTATACACTCATAAGACAACGTGTTTACGCGGCCCACGCGCTCGCGCGAGCAGCGGCGCGACCGGTTTAGCTCGAATTCTCTTTTGCACATATTAAAAAGCCGCGAGAGGGAACGCGCGCGGGTGGATTAGCGACGACCATCGTCATCGTATAACGCGCGCGCGCAGCGTCACATAATATACAAGCTTACAGCGCGCGGCTGCCAAAAAGGCTCGCAGGTATTTTCATAATGACCGACTCTTCGAGAACACGAGTGTGTTATACGTTGCTTTGGCGTATATACGCTTGTCAGACGCGCGATGATGTTTGGGCTTTTTCGTCCTCGTTATTTCGGTTTCTTATGGTGTGATAATTATTATGTAAGTATTATATGGGTTTTGGTGGCTCGAGTTTATAACAGGTCTGTTTGATCGGTTAGAAAATATTTGGGCAAGGCGAAAATTAGTGGGCGTTTGAGATACGTTGTTCTTGTACGTATATATAGACAGTATTTGTATATGGACAAGAGTCGAATTTTCTTATTCTAAGTTTTCACGTTATATAAAAATGAACGCGATAATTTATTTCAGACATTTCCTGTAGTTAATACAGTGCGCCGGCTAATTTAGTTGAAGTACCGGTCGGAAATCGTTTCATCACATCGCTAATCACCATATTATATACGTATATTATATTCTGTTTACTTATATTAAGATGTCGATGAAAGCTTAATTGTCGCACAAATCATTCATTAAGGATATATTTACGATTAAGGAGTCAGCAGTGGTACAAGTATGTATATGTATAAATTCAATAATTACGTTTTTTTTTCTTCTAATTTATGCTAAAGTATCGGTTAAAATGTGAAAATAGATTTCTCACGATAGACTCCAACGATTTTTTCATTCATCTGTGCCCTAATAAGTCCAAGATCGTTTATAGTAACGAATAAAGTATAGTATTGTAGTGAAATTTTGACAAATAAAATTCCTAGAAATACACGCATGCCTCATAGCTTTGCACGACAAAACCGCTCATTCGTCAACGTTGCATTAAACGTTTTCTCGAAAAAAAAATCATAGTATACAACACATCCAAAACCCGTTACGCTATATAATCTTGGCTTTGATTAATTCGCTGCATTATACCAAAATTTATCGAAATCTTTAAATCATATTTCAAACCTCTCGGAGCTGTAAAGACTCTTTCGCAACGGGTGTATTATGGTCGTGCGAAGCGTAGGCGGCGCATTCGCCTACAGTCCGTTATAGGTGAAAGTATATATATATAATATCTTAACTATATATCAGTTACCGGAGCAGTTACTATCGCCGTTAAGATGTGTCCTATAGCAAACTATCTGGATTTATCATCCATGCGCATATTTAGACGCGAGAGCGCCTACCGCGTAGGTGTCAACGCGCGGCCTCAATAAGATGTCTGCGTGAAAAAGTAGCAGCAAGCAGGAAGAAACCTCTGCGCCATTCGCGAATTCACGCGAAAGAGTGAAAAAAACAATGGATTCTACACGAAGATATTTTCCAGTCATTGTTGTCCCGTCTAATATTTATCACCGACTGCCTAATTAGAATAATGTAAGTCTAGATCAAAGTCACACACTTCGAGAGCTTGCGAGCTGCTTCCTTTTCCGGCTCTTATTCTTTTCTTTTTTAACTCGTGACACTATTCTCGCACCGGCAGCCATACCTCCGCGATGACACGTAGCGCCCGAAAAATACGTCTCCAAAGCCGCGCATAAACATCGTCTCTCGCGCGCGGAGCTTGACGAAAAATCTATAACGTCACGATGGATGTATCATGTATAGTCCGCCTCTGAATGGATGACGCGACGCGAGTATAATAACATCTGGGTGTCGTGTTCATACGAATTCAATGTCACGTGGTTTAGGTATTTTTAAGTGCGAGTGATGGATATTGGGAGGCGTGTGCTGTGGAGAAATAAACAATTACGAGACAGTTTCGTTTGTCGGCCGATAATAATTGAATAATACTCGATGCGGCGAGGCTTATAGACGCGATCGACATGTTCAGTTCCGCATTGCCTAATCAATCGTATAAGAATGAAAACTTATCGATTTTGTTGTAATTCTTTTTTTTTGTTACCGTGATGTCATGTGTTTTTGCGGCCAATGTCATTGAATATTGTTATAGTTTATGTTTTATTAACGAAGGTTTGATACGGCGCTGTCACATGTATACGACTTGAAGCGGTATATTTATAAAATCAAAGCATAATTTTTTTTTTTTTCATTTCACGTATTATTCATGTCGAATATGAAGCGTATATTCTCAAAAGTGTTGCATGATATATTCAAATTAACTTTAACGTATCAGTTTGATAAATGCTTAAATTTTTCAGAATTTTTTAATTTACATATAATATAACTTATGATAAAATATGTATTTATTATTATTTTAATCAAGCCAAACTACCCGTCATCTCCATATATATACTTTCTCCAAAATTGAATTCTCCCCGTCCCGTTCAAACGTGGCGTTACAAACGGGTCCCACCGTCTCCTTCACTTGATATAAATTTACTGCGCCTGATGCGTGCGTAATCCCGCATCTTATCATCCACGTTTATATACGATCGCAAGACGCTTTTTTCTTCTTCGCGCGGCATAAATCGTCCGAGGCGCACTTACAAACTACCGGTGCGTATATATTTTTATATACAGTCGTAACTTGCTCTTGTGAAAAAGGGAAGCATCGATATTATATTAAGAGCGAATTCAGGGCGTAGCGTCGTGTATTACACACGTATATATAATACGTGGTTCTTTGTACTTACCTAGAAGTGCAGCCACGACGACAAGCTGCCGCCGTCGCCTGCAACCGGTGAGGCGAATGTGTGTCAATGTCGCGGTGGAGAGTTCAAACTTGGGAATCGCACCTTTTAGGCGAGCGACCCTCTTATCGAGTCCGCGAGCGAAAGTCCGCGGGGAGAGAGGCTTAGTCGCCATGAGAGACGCTCACTCTATATTCTGCTATTTGCACGTGAGTGTATTGGTGTATAACGCGTGTGTAGAAGAATACTTTTTAAGGATATTAATTTAGATGAGAATTAAATATAGGTATTGCCTTGGATAAGAAGAGTTTGGACTCAATTTAGATGAGAAGTAACATTAGGAATATCTTTGTATTAATTTCAATCGATCTTTGATTATTGTTCAACAATTTTTTAGTTTTATTAGCATTAAGATAAATTGATGTAAGTATTTTGTATGTGTCGTAAAATAAATAATCATCGTTGAATAGGGAGATATATCGAAGAGGATCATAGTTTTATTTTAAAAATAATTTTATATAGGAATTATACATTCTTTTTGAAATATTTTTCATCTTTGATTAATATTTTTTTAACCTTTTTTTAAACTATAAAGTTTCAAACCAACGAATTGCAATTGATATTCACAGAAAATAAATTAAAAATTTATATGACTAGATTAAATGTCTTGTATGCTTCACAGCACTTGTAAATCATTGAAATCGCTAGAATAAAATCATTGTCAGCTGATAAATATGACAACAATAATGTTTCATACACACAATACATCTAACGCTTTTCAATGCTAATTTTTCATCGGAGCAGGTTTGACATTCTTTATTCCCTCGGCTCTGCAGTGATTTATATATTCCATTCAGCCATTCATTATTAACAATAAATTATCTTAATAGATTTATCGATTAATATATTAAAATAATAACACATATGTTTACAATATAATAATAATAATAAAAACATTATATTTTTCGTAAAATTAGCGCAGCGTGTTTGTCAACTGCTAATTCCGTACGTCGTTCATCATAACTTTTCCTATATTTTCATGTACAAATATGTTTGTCCTGTCCCGACAACATTGTGTACACAAAAATTTGTATGCTAATTATTATGGCTGATTCGAGTGGTATATTGATTGATGACATAGCTCACGCGGTCGCTAATTAGTCGGATGAGAACAACAAAAAAAAAAAAAATGATGCCAGAGTATCTAAAGATATACATGTACTACAAGTATATATGAAAATCTCTAAAAAGTGAATCATTCTTTTTCCATTTTCGAATCGTCCCGGCCGTCGAGGCTGTCTTAATTCTCATAGCCGATGACTTTATAATTCTCCGTATTTTTACCACATGCATCCGAAGTATCCATCGTTTGGATTAAAAAGCCAAACACCATACCGAAATGTACACGCACTCAGAGCGTCGCCCACGCCCACACGATAATAATCCGACTTTTTATACGCAAGGTCCCTAAACCGTTCCGATATCTCCTGCTATCCCTCCCATTCGGAAGCCATCTCGGTTGATCGCGAACTTTCGATACGCGCATTCTTTTCCTCTCTCTCTCTCTCCGCGCGTCGAAGGTGCGCGCCGCGTCTCGCGCGTGGGAGAACTCGATTACTGACGTCAGCGCGCTCGCTCGCGCGCAAGGGCATAGGAGAGATCGGGAGAGCGCGCAGTGACTTTATATGGACCTCCGGTGGATGATCCTCCGCGTTGTCGTCGGAGAGCTTTGATGCATCTCGGGAGATAGATGAATGGGAGTATAAAAGAGAAAATGATGGATAGATGAATGGCGATCGGTATTGGTTGAGCATCATGTTGTGTATTATATGATGCTAGTTGGTTTACTCCTTGGTACACGTAAAGTATAGACAATTGAAGGAGGTATGCAGAGGTATGCTTTGAGATGTAAATGCCAGACTGACTCACTGTGTGAATAATTGTAGCAAATAGTATAGGTGTATTGATCAAGTCATTAATTGATACATTAATCAAATAGTGTAACTGTCAATTACAAGTTTGAAAAATTTGTAATCTCATTTTTAGTGATAAGGAGATAGGAAAACGATATAAAAGTTAGAATTAATTTTGCTTTTAATAGATATATAGGAAAACATAGATAATTTATAGACGTATAGATATAGCGAACATATTTAGATATACACGTTCCACGGACAAAGTTGTATGACAGGATCGAGTTACCGACTACTTGGATATACATATGCCGATAGACCTCAATGCAAAACAATTATCATCATGTGAAGTAAGATCTTACGAATCGAACACAATTGACTTTTTACCATGTATGAAACTTGATTATAAAAATGTCACTCGTATATATTATGGTATTAGCTAGAAATTACTGATTAATACTATAAGTTATGAATTACAAAATGTAGTTTTTGAGTAAATATATGTGCAAAAATATTCGTATACCCATAGTATAGGTGGATAAGCGAGAAGAAGGAAAAACAAAGATAACAGGATAGTCAATAAAGGATACACGCAGGCTTCATTAAGATATCAACTGGATTATTCGCTCTCTCGACTTGCCCTTTTCGTTATCTTTCCTTGCGGTTGCTTGGATAGCGATTAGATATCTATATGTACTTGATTATTTAACAAAGCGATTGATTTCTTGAAGATTCAATCAATGGCAGAGAAGCCACAACTTATATTTTTATTCATTTTCTACATTACGTATACATTGAAAGGACCATAAAATCAACTTGTACGAACTTTTATTCATTCGTTCCAAAATACAATAGCATATCATTATATTCCTGCAGATAAATACATAATTGTCATAAATGATTACTCCGCGCCACAGCTCTCTATTAAAATTCTCAAAATTTCCTCAATTCAATTATCCGATCGGCGCGATTAATCAACGGGTTCTTAATCCTCCGTATGCCAGCTCGCTTATTACCCTCCTGCACCTTTTGAAAAAGCATGATTATGTGCGGTGGCGCCGATCAAGGACCTATATATACTCAACCGATGCTGTCACTAATACACGCGCCGCGGCAGCTGCAGGCACTCTTGACCTTCACCGCCCACGCTTATATAGGTATTCGTCCATCGATTCTCTCCACTGCTGCTTACACGCACGCATATGCCGAGAAAATCGTCAGATTTTTCTCGCTGGCGATACGTCGTCGTTTTTTCCCTCGCGCTTCGGGCTCGCCAAAAGCGGACGATTCTCGTGCGTCTCGCTCTCTCACTCGCGGTGTTACTTATATATGCCTTTTTTCGCGATGTGACTCACGCGGATTGTATTCGCGTGCGCGAAATTGGCGTTGCGCTGACGAATGGGTATATAGAGACAGGAGAGTTTATTTTCGAGAGGTTTTCGTGATTTTTCTCTGGATGAATTATTTTTCGGTTTTTCTTTGCGAATGCATTACGCGAACGGGAACCGTGCATGGCGTAGGTATAGCGAGACTGGATCGTGATTCATATTGTAAAGCGCGAGATCGATTCGATACCGTATTATAGACGTGGACTATTGTTACGGTGTTATACCGGTGATTATAAGTTAATCGTTTAATAACTGTTCTGGGGCATTATATATGCACCGATGAGGTATGCACTCGTGTATTGGAATGATTGAACGTTTATTGAAGGAATCTCTTAAATTGTTCGTGTATCGCGCGCGTCGATGTAAATTGTTTTTTATGAATCGATGCTGAATTTATATCTCGATAAAACATCGTATATTCTGGGACATTTATGCGCTCTTAAAGTGAAAGCAGAGGCTATAACTTTAATTATATGGTCGCTGCGGCCGCACGCAATAAAAATTCGGCGTACACACATACGGTGCGGGAGAAAAATGCACGAAAATTTTTGTAAATGATTTTTAATGACGCGTGAAATGTGAAAAGTTTATGCTATAAATATATAATATATTAATTACTGTCTTTAAAGTAATCTAGATGGTTTAAAAAAATACAAATATAAAAATATTTAAGATATATTGGCAAATTTGTGCAAGTTAATACGATTTGTGCTTCATTGCACGATTGATCGATTCAGCAGCAAATATTTGTAAATTAGATCAAAGCTGCTCAGTGAACTTTCAAACAAGGCTAATCGTATTTCAGGTTCTTCGTATAAATAATTCATTGAACTCTACCCAAAATAATATAAGTGCAGTACTTGGCAACTTCGGATACTACAGTATAAACTATACAAATTTACGATTGCACCATTTTGTAATTTTCGAGCTTTCATTATTACAGGTTCATCTTGAGTCTAATATTCTTCATACAAATACATATTATGTAAAAAAACACTTTTCTCAAATCGTCAATAACACATATTGTAGGATCCATGCAACTTATTTGACAAATATATATATACATCTGTGCAACATAAATATTTTTCACTCGAATTAAAAATACCTTCGAAGGGTAATTCATCTTGTCTCGAACCCTCTCTCCTCCCGCAGATCGCGTAATTAAAATTTATATCCCCCTAAATAAACCCTCCCCTCCCAAATTCCACGCAACCTTCCGCATCTCCTCTTATACCGACTCCACTCCCAGAAATACCCATTCGCAAATTTCCTTCTAAAACCCCTACATAGTCGAAAGAAAGAAAAAAAGAGGAGAAACCTCTCGCGGCGAGTGAGCGCAAACGATGCGTTTAGCTCTTGGCGACGAGCGCGGCCGAGAAGCGAAGAAGCTGTCTCGAATTTTCCTCCGCATGAGCTAATAATAAACCGCGCGAGTCGGTTCGCTTGTTTTTTTAACGCGCGCGCCCGCGTGATGTGCGTTCCTCCGAAAATCTCGAGAGTAGGTATAAGTATAAGTAGGTATATATCGTATGTGCACCAAGAGTTGTATGCGATTAATCGGGACGACGGAGGCGGCGCCGACGTTCTGGACATTCTGAAGAGGGATTGTGTTATATGTAGGGGTGATGTGATTTATTGGTATTGATGCCTCGATGCAACTTTCCCGAAATAATCGCTTGTGTAACGTTAGAGGCAGATGTATATCGGTTTGGAGAAGAAATAGCGAATTCTTGATAACTTCGGGTGGTCTATATAAAATATTGTTGAATATTTCTGATTATAATTATATATAAATGAAGTATACATTCTCAATTATGATTATACGCTGTTGGGATTCTTTAACGATATTTAACACTGTACGATCTATTTGCGCAAATAAATTTGAAAGAAATTAAGTTATTCTTAGGATTATATTTCACAAATATAAGGTTTCTTCGAAAATAAAATGGTGTACACCTCATGCTTATTATTATTCTTTACCGCATACTGAACTGCTGATTTATATTTCTACTTCGTCATTATATGCTCGAACATACACAAGATATAAAGTTTCTAATAAAGAACGTCGGAGTGTCAAATTAAACGTTCAACTGAAAATAGAACAACATTTAAGTAACAGTAATATTTATTTATTCGTTTTCAATCGCATGAAATCCCACAGTATCCGATGATATATTTATTATCTTAATTTTGTATTTACAGAACACGAAACCACGACGCTTTACACTCAATTTTTGACAAATTCAACATCGTTGCATCACTATTATACGCTATATGTGCCGGCTGTCGAAACACAGCACCCGGAAATTTCCGGATGTCGTTTGCCCAACGCCGACGCGAGTATAAACATATCGCCCCTGAACACACACGCGTAGAAGTTTATAAAGATAATTGTGGAACAGAGGTGCTCTTCAATGCTTGAGTCACTCCTAATTACGAGTAGAGACTGATGGCACGAAAATTCGGGATAATTTGCATTATTCTTTTTTCTCGAAGTATATTCGGAGATTTTGTTTTGAGAAAAGTGAAATTAAAGATTTTGAGGAAAGTCAGAAAAATAAACGTTTTAACGATGAATTTTTACATACGAAAAAATAGCGACGTAACGCGTTTGTGTACAGCCGTGAAAAGTAAAATTCCGCAAGTTTTGTCTTATAAACAAACACATAAAAAAGAAGAAAAAAATTATGAGAAAAAGTGCAATAATGACATTCTACATCATTACCATCAACTTTAGGAGCTAATGTAAATCCAACGCCGACCAATTACTCACACACCGCTGTATCCTATTTATAGACCATCGGTAATCGATTAACAATTTCATCCCATCATGCACCCGGCTCTGTGCACCTCGGGCATCGAATTAGAATGAAAATTAGGCAAAGGCGGATGCGTATACAGACGCGCGCGAAATATTTGACTTTGACTCTTCGATCAGCTCGTCGGCTGCGCGCGACATTGATCCTGAGACTCCTCGCATTTCAATCGCTCATTTATAGCATCGGCGAATACTTATAGCCGCCGCCAGCGCTGCCACGCAGGGGCAAAGAATAGCCGCAGTAGTGGTGCTTCCGGTTGACATATAGAGCAGATGCACAGTAGTTGTGCGGGATGCGCTGATTCTTCTTTTCTGGTGTTCAAATTTTTCGAGCTTTACGCGGGAAAAATGAGCGCGCGCCACCTTACAGAGAGATTTGAAAGGTTTAGGTGGACAAGTCGGTAAAGTAGGGATTCGAGGTATCGGCTCGATTATGTGTAGCTTCTGCAAGAAGATCATTTGTGTCATGTCCATGCGTGTTGTTGGCCGACAGCATGGAGCATAAAAATAAGTTTAGGAGTGATAGACGTGTTAAAAAAGCGGATGGTGAGAGTGGAGTGAGTGACAAGAAGCCGTTTAATAAAAAGAAATATCGGGAACAGAAATACAGCAACAATTTCAAAGGTAAATGGCTATTGAAAGTGAATCTGACTTTTAAGGTTATGTTGTTTACATGTGTTTTGTTTATGTTTTACTTGTTCTCAATAATCTGACTCAGTATTATATTGCATTTAAAGCATCTTCAACTATTTTCTTTGCATTAATAATTTGGATTTTTTAATAGTTAAACAATGGGAGGAAAGAAGAAAGAAGGCAGTTGTGAGACAGTTTCACAGAGATATGAAAAAAGAAGAAAAGATAGAAAAATTCAAGTTTCCAAAAAAAGATAATCCATCTGAACCGGCAGAAGGTACAAGGTAAGACTGATACTAATATGTTTACAAAAGATTAGAAACAAAAGAATACAATAATAAGTGTTTATGCTTATTTTTAGTGACACTACAAAAAAAGAGAAAAAGGGTGCTTTTTTCTCTGCCAAACAAGAGTTTCAGAGAAAGCAAGAAGAAAAGAAAAGAAAACAAGAAGAAATCCTTAAAGCTAAACAAGAGCGAGAAGAAGCTCTGAAAAAGTACAAAGAGAAAAAGAAGAAAATGTATATCGAATTGTCAAAGAAGACGAAGAGAGGTCAGCCAGTGATGAAAGGCAGGATGGAAATGTTGCTGGAAAAGATCCAACAAATGGATAAATGATGTTTATAGTGTATACTAGCTTTGTAAATATGACTGTTTTTATATAAATATATATATTATTAAATAATCAATTTTCTAACTATATTTACTTTTGATTTGTAATAGATATGTAATAGATTATAGAACTCTATAATTTATATAATTCAAATAATTTAGTGTATGTACATAGTTAAAAAGTACCGCATTTGATGAGTATAAATTTTTTTTTCATTTACAAATCAAATAACTACTACCTATTTCATATCTTTCATAGAAATGAAACCATAAAATATTCTGTAAGATTTCCAATACCCTTTAATATTTATTTTGAATGGTTTTAATTGATTATAGAGTATAGCTTATTGGAAAGTACTGTAAAAAACATGATTTATAAAATATGATAAAATATCTAAAAGGTTCAGATTTTGCTATTTTATTATATTATAACAATGTTATACCTACTTTCATAAAACTAAAATCACTAAAAATTATCGTTCTATACTTGCCCCCTTATAAAAAAAAAGAAAAAAAAACAAATGACTAACTCCACACAACAATGTAATTACAATCCTCTATCAAGATATCAGTCATTTGTTGAATCATCAATATCAAAAAGATAAGCTATCACTTAATCATCGCTTTATCATTTCATCATACTCAGACCTACTCAGAAAAGGTGCATTCACCTCAAGAATGAAGAAAACCAAAAAGCCACCTGTGACGGCTTTGACGCGACTATCGTTCGCACCCCTATTTCAAACTCTCGCGCTCGCTGTCATATATCCTCGCGCGCCTGCGCGCCATATCATCGCCGCCACGATTGCACTCTCGCGCATTGCACGCGCCGCTGTGTCGTCTCCCGAATCCTCGACCACTGTGCCGCTATCTCTACTTATCCATATATCCACCACGTCCTCTCCTCTCTCTCTCTCACTCCCTTCTGATACTATACATACCGTGCATACATATATATAAACGCAAGTTGTGCGCGCGCGCGAAAGAAGGACAGACAGACGGCGCGAGAGCGAATCGAGAGAGTCCGCGGCGGTTGTGCAAATGGCGACGACAGGCACGGAGGCTCCCGCAGCGGTTCGCGACTGCTGAACGTGTCCCGGAGCGAGCAGCAGCCGAGGATCAACGTAGGCGAACGAGCGTGAGAGAGATAGATAGAGTGAGAGAGGCTGATAGAGAGAAGAGAGACCGCCGGAGGATCGTCAGTGCGGCGCGCGAGGAGAGAGAACCAGCAGGGAAGAGAGCGCGCGACGACGCCCGATAAGTAGAGAGTGCGTGAGCAGGAGACGACGAACGTGTGAAGGTGCGTGAGTGTGCGTGTATAGGTAGCTGTCGATAGGAGCCGAGAGCGGCGACAGCGGTGGAATCCAGGCCCAGGACTCTCTCTCTCTTCCTCTCCGTCTGCAAGCGTAAGTAGATATGGAGACCGTGTGTTATCAGTAGTATTCCGTGTGGTAGGCGTGATAGATATGCGGTTGTAACCGGAGCTCAGAGCTTCGATATACTATAGGTATGCGGGCACGTATACGTGTGGCGAGTGTGAATGTGAAGTAGTGTGCCCCCTGCTGCTCCAGGAGACGAGGTGTGTAGGTCGAGCTGAGGTCTAGGCCTGTGCGAGCAGTGCTTTCTCGGGGAAAAACACTCTTTGAGTATAGGTATATCTCTGCCTCATCCTTTTCTTGTCGGCGGTGCATATAGAGATACGCCTCCCGTCCCTCTCTCTCTCACTCTCTCTTGGAGCGCCGACGTCGTCGTCGTCTCTCTCTCCTTCCTCGTATCGAGCCGCCTGCTATATAGCGGTGCAAGTGTCTCCCCCGCGACCTCCTCCCCCCCCTTACCCCAGTCGATGACCCGTCTGTCAAAAAGTATACCGCAAAAGTAGGCAATTGCTCCTTTTTCCATTTCGGAGCAGATGAGAAATCTCTTTCCCTCTCTCTCTTGGGGGCGGATGTGCCGGTGGTCGAGAGCGAGCGAGAGAGAGAGAGAGAGAGGAAGTGAGATTGGGTGGGAGGCAAAGATTATTGGAAATTACGGTTGCACCAGGCTTTGGTGTCAAGTGTAAATCGAAGGAGGATTACAGGAATTGATATTTTGGAGCTTTTTCTTTCCTAGGGTTTTGTGTTACATTTAATGGAAGACAGAGAGAGTCTGTGGGATGTGCATTGGGCAATTGTTCAGTGCTTCGAGAGATTATTCAATTTGGCCCCAAGTTAAATTGTATGTCTGAGGATGACACTTGTTTGGGTGGCACTTGTTTAGAAATTAACTTCGTGCTGGTGGGAGAAGATGCATATCTAAGAAAGGAATTTTGTAATTAAACCATTGATGACTAGTGATAAATTCACTGATCAGGTTTGAATGGAATTAATAATTAATGATGTCTATTATTGTTAAAGCTATAATAGAATTTAAATACTTATTGTAGTTTGAATAATATGCAATTTTATATTTTTTATGTGCTTGTGTGCATACAATAATAACAATGATGAAATTTAACAAGCAATTTAACTGCAATAATAGCTCTGAAGTAATAGCTTTGAAGTAAAAGGTAGAGGATTACTTTGCTGCTCTTGAAACATAAGTGATTGGCAGTGATTGTATACAAAAAAAATTTTAACGCTAGGTGTATGGCTAGGGGAGAAAAAAAATAATGAGAGAGGTTCAATGAAATGATCAAGGATTTTATTTCATCTGTAGACATGAAAAGATGATATATTTATATGATTGTGACTATTGTTAAAATGATTTGAAGCCATTTGCTATCGATTTTTTTCTTTACAAAATTATAAGTGACTGAAATTATTAATATTTGACTATATAGGTGACTATGTATTAAAGATAAACAATTTTTCATTACAGGTTGTCTTTTACTAAGAAATCAAGATGCCGGCTGTTCGTGGAGATGGCATGCGTGGTCTTGCCGTTTTCATTTCAGATATTAGGAATTGTAAGTAGCTGCATATTTTTTAAAACTCTTTTGAGTATTTTAAATAAATAAAAAAAAATGAGTGAATTAAATATGTATTGACATTCATAATGATACAGTTCTATATTGATTCAAAATTTCTGTATAAAAGTATTTAATCAATTTCTTCAACTTTTTTAAATCTGTCAGATCTAGAATGTTTATTATTATTTTTTACATACTTTTGTATGATTATGATGTAATAGATTGGAAAATTTTTAGTTTGTAAGTAAATTAATATCATGAAGCAGTAGGTTTGGTCTCTCTAAAATTGTGAATATTAAAAATTTTCTCAGTTCAACTCTTTAAATTAATAACAAATTATGCATTAGAAGATAAAAAACTATGTTTTCGAATATTCTTGCTCTTGCACATTCTTGTTAATGGAATCGAATAAAATGATAAAAATGGGTTGGTGAGATCTCTCAGTCAAGGCAAAGTATTACAAACTTTAGCATGTAGAGTATGGGAATTGGGGGCGGAGTTTTGATACAGGCCTATCTTACTGATAGAGCAGGCCTTTTTTTCAGCAACAGCATAAGTTAATGCAATATCAAATCAATGAAGCATATTCAATATTTTGCTGCAAACAATCTCAGGCCATTATTATGTAAATTTTTTTTCAACTGTTTGCAACTTGAATGATTGAAAATTAAAATAAGAAAAAGAATAGATGTGTGTCAATGCACATGATCAGTTTGTTTTTAAGCCAAATGGCATTTTGCCATTCTGTCCTGTAAATATTATTTTAATATATATGGTGTAACAAATGTTTTGAACTGTTGTCTGCTTAAAGTTATTTTAAAACTAATCTTCACTACAGGTAAAAGCAAAGAGGCAGAAATTAAGAGGATAAACAAAGAGCTTGCAAATATTCGAAGTAAATTCAAAGGCGACAAAACACTTGATGGCTATCAGAAGAAAAAATATGTCTGTAAGCTGCTCTTTATCTTCTTGCTTGGCCATGACATTGATTTTGGGCATATGGAAGCAGTTAATTTGCTTTCATCTAATAAGTATTCAGAGAAGCAAATTGTAAGCATCTAACTTGGCTGGGTTATATCTTGTCTTAAATACAGTTTTTAATTAATATTTGTTCTTTCAGGGATATCTTTTCATATCAGTCTTAGTTAATACGAATAGTGATTTAATTAAGTTAATCATACAGAGTATAAAGAATGACCTTGGTTCTCGTAATCCAATTCATGTTAACCTAGCCTTACAATGTATAGCTAACATTGGAAGTAAAGATATGGCTGAGGCTTTTGGGAAGGAAATTCCAAAACTTCTTGTATCAGGGTAAAATAATTACATAATTAGAAAGTTTTTAGGAAAATGATTGATAAGAGGAACCATTACTTTTAAAATTTTGTTAATATTAATATATACTTTATAATACAGAGATACAATGGATGTCGTAAAGCAAAGTGCTGCCTTGTGCCTTTTACGACTTTTGAGAACTGCACCAGAAGTTGTTACTGATGGCGAGTGGACTTCCCGTATTATTCATCTGTTAAATGATCAACACCTAGGAGTTGTTACTGCCGCAGCATCTTTAATTGATGCACTCGTGAAAAGAAATCCTGATGAATACAAGGGTTGCGTCAGTCTTGCGGTTTCCCGTTTAAGTAGAGTAAGACTGAATGAATTTGATTTTCATTTAAACTAAATTACATTATTACATTATAATTTTTCAATTTACTATAAAATATTTTGTTAGATTGTTACGTCAAGCTACACAGATCTTCAAGATTACACTTATTACTTTGTTCCTGCACCTTGGTTATCTGTTAAATTATTGAGACTTCTACAAAACTATACTCCACCAGGTAACTAATTATATATTCATTCTTTTAACTAAAAATATTTAAAACGTTTTTAACTACATACTTATTTATTTGCATATGATTCAGCTGAAGATCCTGGTGTAAGAGGTAGATTGAACGAATGTCTAGAGACAATATTAAATAAGACTCAGGAGCCACCAAAGTCAAAGAAAGTTCAGCATTCCAATGCGAAAAACGCTGTTCTCTTTGAAGCCATCAGCTTGATCATTCATAATGACAGCGAGCCAAACTTATTAGTGCGAGCTTGCAACCAGCTTGGTCAATTCCTGTCCAATCGCGAGACAAATTTACGTTACCTGGCTCTCGAGTCAATGTGCCATCTCGCAACGTCCGAATTCTCTCACGAAGCGGTCAAAAAACATCAAGAGGTTGTTATTTTATCAATGAAGATGGAGAAAGATGTATCTGTGAGGCAGCAAGCAGTAGATCTGTTATACGCTATGTGTGACAAGAGTAACGCCGAAGAAATTGTGCAGGAAATGTTAAACTACCTCGAAACCGCAGATTATTCAATAAGAGAAGAGATGGTATTGAAGGTTGCAATATTAGCGGAGAAATACGCGACAGATTATACTTGGTACGTCGATGTCATTCTCAATCTCATTAGGATAGCTGGTGATTACGTATCAGAAGAAGTTTGGTATCGCGTTATTCAAATTGTCATTAACAGAGATGACGTGCAGGGTTATGCAGCAAAAACAGTTTTCGAGGTAAATTATTTTGTTTGCTAGCGAAACGTACGAGTTGAATCTTTTATTTCGAAAATAAATATTGTTATTTTATTTATTAGGCGTTACAAGCACCAGCTTGTCATGAAAATATGGTAAAAGTGGGTGGTTACATTCTTGGAGAATTTGGTAATTTGATTGCCGGAGACCAACGTTCATCACCAGCGGTGCAGTTCCAACTTTTACATTCCAAAGTAGGTTTTCTGTAATAAATGGAAACTGAAAGATATTGTATAAATATAAAACATTACAACTAAATTATATATATATATTTTTTGCAGTATCACTTATGTTCTCCTATGACACGAGCGTTACTTTTATCGACGTATATTAAGTTCGTCAATCTTTTCCCTGAAATTAGAAGTCAGATACAGGACGTTTTTAGACAGGATAGTAACTTACGTAGCGCTGACGCTGAGCTTCAGCAACGAGCTTCCGAATATTTACAACTTAGTATCATAGCATCTACTGATGTTTTAGTAAGTCTTATGATTATTCTTTATTAGAATTTTCATATTTTCTCAACTACATAATTGCAACAATTGTGTACTTTCTTTTATAGGCTACTGTTCTTGAAGAAATGCCCGCATTCCCCGAAAGAGAATCTTCCATACTGGCAGTATTAAAGAAAAAGAAGCCAGGGCGCGTGCCTGAAAATGAAATACGAGAAAGTAAAAGCCCAGCTCCGAACACCAATCATCATACCGAGGCGACTGCAGCGCCTGCCGCTTCCGCTGCTGTTAACAATTCGTCTGCGGATTTGTTGGGTCTTTCAACGCCCCCATCCTCTCAGCCAACGGGCAATACGGGTGTACTATTTGACGTTCTGGGCGATATTTACAACATGCCCAATAAAGGCGCTACTAATGGAACTCAAGCTACATACAATGCTAAGAAGTAAGTAATATTGCCATTCGTTGGAAAAAAAAGAATAAGATTAGTTTAGAGTTTTAAGTAGTTTATTATCTCTAACATAAATAAAAACTTTATCTTATAATTTACCATAAAAGCTACTAAACTGTCATAATTAAATGACTCATTAAAAGACGATTTTTAGCACAAAGTACAATTTGAATTTTTCACAAAATTTTGTTGTAGATTCATCTGCAAAAACAACGGTGTACTTTTCGAAAACGATCTCATTCAAATCGGTGTGAAGTCGGAATTCAGACAAAATCTTGGTCGCGTTGGTCTGTTTTATGGAAATAAAACGCAACAAGCACTCCTTAATTTCCAACCACAGCTATCCTGGTCCGATGAAAATCAAGTGAAACTTACTGTACAAGTAAAGGCTGTAGATTCCATTTTAGAAGCCGGTGCTCAAATTCAACAGTTGATCAATGCCGAGTGCGTTGATGACTATGCTGGTAACAATAATTTTACTTTGTTTAAACATAATGGACAAATAATTAAATTTTTCATTAAATTATTAAATTGTTTTATTTTGCAGATACTCCTAGTATGATTATCACCTTTCTTTATAACAACATACCTCAAAAAATAACAATGAAGTTACCATTAACAATAAATAAATTCTTTGAGCCGACGGAAATGAATGGAGAATCGTTCTTTGCTAGGTGGAAAAATCTTGGAGGGTAAATTAATTTCTTTTTCAACGTATTTCTTATAACCTATCTACAAACGTAGTTATCATTAATAAATATTGTATATTTTAGAATCAATCAACAACGATCACAGAAAATATTTAAGGCTCAGCAACCCATGGACTTGGCTCTAGTTCGCACAAAATTGCAAGGTTTTGGTATGCAACTCTTAGATGGAATTGATCCTAACCCTGACAATTTTGTCTGTGCTGGAATCATATACATGAGGGCGCAACAAGTCGGTTGTCTACTGCGTTTAGAACCAAACAAACAAGCTCAGGTAATAATCTCATTTAATAATTTTATTGTACTAAAGATTAATTACTGTTTAATCTTTTTCTTCAATTACTAAACTCCAAGTAAAACTAAATTACCATTTTGTAAATTGAATTATAAAAAATAACTATTACGTTCATTCTATTTCAGATGTTCCGGTTAACTGTGAGATCTAGTAAAGAATCGATATCTGTAGAGGTCTGTGACCTGCTGGTGGACCAATTTTAATCGACCTAGCAGGGGCACCCGTCGACTCTAACTTATTTTTTACGTGACACTGAATGGTCTTCACGTACTTGTCAAAGACCATGGAGAAAGTCGAGCATCGTCCCGTAAAAGTGCAACGAGGACGCTATTTAAAGATTGTTAATCGAGAAAAAAGAAAGAAAAAAAAAAAAGAAACAGACTACATGTTGTTGTCCCCCTCAAGCATTCGAGCAGAGTTGCACTATATAATGAAAGGAGAGCCTTCTTGTGTGTAGGTTATTTATGTGAAAAACATTTGTTACCGCGTAGGACCAAGTTAAACGAGACAACGTTTTGCGTTAAAATGAAGTCAAAGATGAGATTAACTTGCGATTGACGAGCAAACTAGGTCGACCGAACAGTGGACAATATTAGTCCATAGATGCGTGAAATACGATGTCAATGAGGTCAGTTTAAGGTTAATTTAATTAGTTCGACTTACCTCATTTTTTAACATTTTTTTTTTCAATTTGTCTCTAGCGAAACAAAGAAAAATAAAACTTTAAAAACCGTACTTTATTGTAAATCATTTATTCGATTTGAATCGGCAAGCAGTTATATTTTTCTTTTATTATTACGTTATTTGCGAATAAAGTTAAGGGTTAAAAGAACAAGACGCGATGTAAGATGCGGGAAACTAAGCGAGCGATGTGTACGAACTTGAATGTGAAAAGTAGAAAAAAAAATGTAAAATTGTCTTTTTATTTCAATTGTAAATAAGCGCTTGTTCGTTGATAATTTTACGTCGATTTTTTTAAATGGCTACTTTCTGTATGTCCGAGTAATAGTAACGCGGTCGACGATGCTGGCCTCCTGGTATCGATTCTGAGATGTACATTTTCCTGAAGTAACTTTAATGTTAGCCTAGTAAGTTGCTGTCTGGCCAATACTCTATTTTCCGTTCTGTTTTTTTGTTGTCGGTTCGTTTTGTAACGTAAAATGCATCGTACAGTGAAATCGATTTGCGCGATTATCGATTTTTCCATGGTTTTTCTGTTTGGCAAATGCAAAAAATCATTCAAGTAATAAGCGTCTCAATCTCGTCAAACGAATCTCAATTTAAGTATGTATATGTAGTCGAAAATAAATAAGGACGAGTATTGACGTTGACTTGAGAAACTCGGCGAGCGTGAGAGAAAACAGAAGAATCATCGAACCCAGAAACAATACAGTGTTGACATCATTACATTTGGAAATCATAAGTGTGAAGATTTCATTGAAATTTTTATCAAGTTACTGTATGTACAAGAATACCACAGCCAAATTTTTTGGCTTCATTATAGAAAAGTCGGTTATCGTAAAAATCCTGAAAAATCATATTAACAAATGCGGATTTGAAGGAACACTCACAATAAAACAAAAGAAGAAAAAGAATTAGTAATCATCTAAATGCTAATTGCGGAGATAATAAAAAGTCGAAGCCTGTACAAAGATTAATAAGAAAAGATAGTCGATTCGCGCATGTGGAGCGCTGTAATTAAAGATGTATAACCGACGTATAAATATATATATATATACACAAGTGCATACACGGATGAGGTATGTTCGCATATACATATTATATATAAAAATATATATATATATAAATATACATACAAACGAATATTGTTAAATCATGCGCCGCGAAGTTTATCCTGGATAAAAAGAAGTAGAGATTATATCACAGCTCCTATGTGTCTGTCATCTCTATCTCTCATCTTTCTCCGACTCTTATACATGTCGCCCTTTTCTTCTCCTTCGACGTTATATGGGTATTAGTTTAAACTCGGAGATCGTTCTCGCCACTTAGGCTTCTTTCAAGCTCCGGTATATAGGAAGCACGCGCAACGAACAACGCGAGATAGACTCGTTATACTTATACTTCACTCGAGTCAGACGTAGTAGGCGCTTCGTTGACTTCAAGTGAAAAATAAAAAATACCTTTTTGTTTATTTATGTCGTGAATTCGTTTTTGTAATAAATAATTTATTTACTATTTAATTCTTTTTTTAATTGAATAGAATTGTGTAAACGTAAAACTATCGTTATTACTATATCGTTATTGATTACTATTAGTCATATGTTTTTGTAATTGCAGTGTATAAAATGATACTTTTTAGAAAGTATTGGGGTAATAGATATATTATGAATTTTATTTATGCTAAGTTCTTTGTTATACTTGCTAGTTTATAAATAATGTATCCGCGTTATTGAATGACCGAACTTTGTTTTTTATCAACTATACAATTTAAAAAATATTCAAATCATAAAATTTTTTAGATTTTATCGTATGCTTAGAAGATCATAGTTTTAATTTATAATATAATTTTGTATTCCATCGATCCATTAAGCCAAAAATACAACATAAATAAATAAAAAAGTGTGTAATTTAAATCAACGAAATAATCTCACGTCTGACTTGCATCCCTATTCTTTCTTCCTGCGCATTATCGTCGACTGTCGTTATTTTGTATTGTTTATTGCTCAGTGTACATGTATACGTTTGTAAAACAACGCTATTGATTTATATTATTGAAAAAAATGAAAACAATATAATCATATCGTACCAAAAAAATTGTTGCGTTTGTATTTTTCAATACGTACACTGACCAGATAATTATTGATAAAAGTCCACGACAGTTTCATTAATTTCAGCAAAATAACATTTTTTTTGTCAAGCCATTTAATGAGTTATTTTACTTATTTTAGGTAAACGGTGTAAAAAAATTGTAGTTTTTTAAATACAAGTGCAAAAGTGGTGATTCTAGCACGAGTGTGAGGTTGTGAGGACAATCACACGAGTGTAGAATCATCTTTCGCACTTGTATGGAACAATAGTTTTCGATTCACGTAAAAGCGATTTTCAAAATTTGCAGAATGCATAAAATCGCACTTTACGCACAGTGAATCGAAAACCTAATTTACGTTTATTAAAACTTTCTTTCGTTACAAAAAAGAAAAAAAAATCTGAATTACTTTCATATAGTTTTTATAAAATATAGACGCGGTGAAATGCATTTAATTTGTCTAATAATTTAAGCTCAATTTATTAGTGATATATGCTCTAAACATAGCTCAAAGGGTTTTAGTACGGAATAAATCCAATCAAATTCAGTATAATTACAAATAATAATCGAATTAGTTTATACCTTCACATTAATTAATTATAGGTATTACGCAAAGCCTAGATAGAATTTCAATATTCAAAATTTATTATAATTTAAATTGTCATTATATCGAGATTAAACAACACTTAGCAGACTAGATTCACAAAAATATTTTGTGATATAGTTAGTGTTACAACACATCTGAAAATTGCTGATGGAGGAATAGGGACAAAAAAAACTATAGAATTTGTTGTAGATTGTTGTAGATGACAAAATGGGTCCACAAAGGCGCGTTTGCCAAATGTGAAGGTTTGTGTGCACGTATTTCCCAGGCGACGAGAAAAATAAACTTTTTCTTCATACTTACAAAAAAGAAAACTACTTACGACCTTTCTATGATGTCTAAACGACTTTTTGACACTTCCTTTTTCCGCGACGACGATGGTGCAGGACGTTAGGGAAATCAATAAAGGACAATAGGAGTTCACATATTCTTATAACACGGACTCTTTAATGTCATGTATCATGGCATGATATAAGTACATCGTATATAGTTAATTAATTAATCATTACAATAATCGACAAGTTTTTTGCGACCTATACACGTGTATACACACACACTTTGCGCGTCATGTAATAATCCCGCATCGAATGAGTAATAAATAATAATAATAATAATCAAGAACATGAAAGTTTATGAAAAACGTCTATAAATATGGATAAGACTATAATTATTGATAGTTCGCTATATTTTTCAAAGCGCCGACATATATACAATTAATATTACACGCACGCCTTTGCGCGTAATTCTGTCTATATTTACATTATCTCTCTGACTCCCTCACTCCCTCTCTTCCTTTTCTCTCTGCCTATGTACACAATGTCAATCGTATCTCATGTCTGTGTGGTGTGGTTTCGACGCTGCGGAAGTCGGTATATCTCTGTCTCTGTACACAATATATAGAGAGAAGAGAGGGAGAGAGAGGGACGAAGTTAGAGCAAGTTGCAAGGTAATTGTTTCAGTTGCGCTGTGACATCTCTCGGGTTTGACTGACGTGCTGCGCTCTTATAGACTACTCCGAGCGACTAAAAATAATTCGACCTTATTTTTCTTTCTTTTTCTTTCAGTTCGATTTCATTCATGCACGCGTCGCTCGCGCGTCATTCCGATTGGCTTTACGATGATGCTATATATATATATATATATATATATATATAAATATATATTGTAGTTATTGAGTTAGCGTACATATGTTACAAATGTGTGTGATCGAAGCATCGAGCGAGCGCATGCAAAGAGTACGGAAACATTTGTACCGTAGCGCACGAGTTTTTACATTAAAATTTCTAAATATATAGCTATGAGGATATAGAAATGTCAAGAGCAAAAGCGATTACCTCACCAGTATTTATTGATATATATGAAGTATTATGTACTATTATTACGCATCGTCTCGAACTTTGTCGACCAATGTGTGTTGCAAATAATTACGCTTGGTGATCAGCTAAAGGTAGTTTGCATTATATACGTATAGGCGCGAAATTACGTGTGTTGTTGGAAGATTTTTTTTTCAATAATATATATAAGCTATAGAGTATTCAATAATTAATACAATAGGCAATGGTTGACCTTATTTTCGTTAATAAAGAATTACAATATACTATATCTCTGAAAAGCTTTATTAATTTTTAATTTTCTTATAAAATCAAAATTCTGTTTAAATTTTCGCTTTTGTTTACTTTCAATTTGAATTACATTTGAATTACATTTACTCTCTCGACAATACAATACAATAGCTATTTAAATTATGTATATTCTCTGGAACTTTTATCTTTCAGCTAAGCTAGAAATTTCGAAATTTAAGGTTGAGGCACATTCACAAAATTTTTGTTTTTTTTTGTTTTATAGGTATCTTAAATAACAATAAAAAGGGTGTCCTCGTAATTTTTAAACATAGTTTTTTAATATTGTATGCTTATATACGTACGAGTAAGCGTGAGCGAATGCATGTAAAACTGTCTTACAACTTTTTTTTCTAAATAAATCCAAATTTCGTTAGACACTCCGGGACTTAGTTCAAGAAAATGTACGTAGAAAAAAAGAGCAATACTAGGTTTAGACTAATTTACCGTTGTTTATGTGTACCACCAAAAAATGATAATTTTGATGACTTGAATAATTTCAATATCTTGAATTTAATATGTTTTATTTTACTTATTATAAAAAAATGATGCTGGCCCCGCATATAGAACAATTAAAAAAGACACAAGAAGCAAGCAAATCAATTATCCTTGGCGTTGTTTGAAGCTGCTTTAACACCTAAACTCAATCAATCGCTGTACAATCGACCGTGTACTTTGCGCGTTAATGGTGTTTTATCCATCGGAAAAAAACCAGGAAAGACGTAATCATCGGAAAATATTTAATTTCCTTCGTCCTTCCATCCACCCGTGCGCAAGAGATTTGCACGCGCGATCGCGCTTAAAGGCTCGTAAAACGATGCGGCTAAACTAGGTAATCCGATTTACAGCGTAGGCTGCCGCTGAAAAAGGGGGATTTCAATCTTATACTCTTCCACCAAATCAACGGAAAATCTATGTACGTGTACACAAGCATATATGTCGTTGTGTGTTGGCGCCCGTGGATAAATTGCAGAGATGTGCTCTCGACTATTTAGCTAGATTTCCGCAGATCGCCGCAAAATATTTTTGGTCAAAACCTGCGCTATTTATTGGTAAAGAATAATGTGGAAATATGTGAATAAAGAAATAAGTAATATAATAGAGACGTGGAAAATAAAACAGTATAAAGGTAAAATGTAAAGTGTACAAGAATTTTATAATATCAAATGGCTATAATGTTTCTTGGTATAAAACTTCAGGAAGGAAAGGTGTCCTGAATTCTCTTCGCCTTTAACGAATGTTTTTATGTTAATAAACAAGGTAGTGGACAAATGAAAAAACAATAAAGTACATTCTTCATAAATTAAAAATTTATTTCACTTTACTTACAATAATTTTCACATTCATCAACGCATTTGATGGAATTCTTCCATCTCAAGAAGAGATCTTAAACGAATAAAGTTTAATTTTGCTGGAAGTAAATGCGCATATAAGAAGTAACGAAAGTACATCAATGTAATATACGAACAAGTTCAGGGAACATATACATATAACATACTCGTAGCGAACGTGAAAAAAAGAATCTTAAATTATAAGATAAATATACATATTACAAACTTGTAATCAAAGTGACAATGATGATCTTTGGGTACAGATATATTAAATAAGTACATGAGGTTTGAAAAAATATATATAATATATGTACACACATGCATGTAAGATTATACAACGAGAGTTACTCGAGAGGCATACGCATGTACTGCATTGTATATAGACAACGTCGACGTTTCTTCTGTACAAGGTTCGATCTTCCGAGCGCTAGAAACGAACGAAATCCGGAGCTATGCGAGACATACGTGCGCGGATGAACAAAAAGCTGTATGTAGGGGGAGATGCGCGTATACATATCTGTACATACATACATACATACACACATACCCGCTCGTCCTGTATTTTTCTGCGTGTCGCGCGCGTTTTTCGGCCGCATATTCTCGCGCCCTTTTTGCCCCGTACAGCTCAATTGCATTACCTCTCTTGTTCCGCTCTCTTATTCTCTCTTTTGTTGGAATGACTAGTTTGGTGGTTTTCCTTTTGCGTTATTGTTATACAACATTGTTGCAGTTGTTGTTCGTCTATTCGTTTTTCTTTGAGCGCTTGTTCGTCGCAGATTGACGCGCAATCGCGTTATAGCGTGTCGCAGTTTGGTTGGAAGAGATTTTTTTTTTGTCGGACCGTTGACGGTTCGTTAACTATTCTTATGGGCTATAGCTACATGCGCACACGGGTGAAGCATTTCTTTTTCGTGCGCGCAAACAATAGCTGATTGATATACATATATATACGTCGAAAAATCAGGAAGATTGTTTTATTACGGTTATTTTTTTTTTAACGTTTATTTTTGTCGGTATATAGAGGATGGTAGACGTTATTGTGGGTCGAAATCCGAAAATATTCGGTTAGCTAGTGGGGAGTAATTCCTATATCTATCGAGTTTTTAAGCTGCCTTTGAGAGCAGTACAACACTGTTGACATTTTTATCTTTTTTCGTTAAATATATATATATATATTTTTTTTCTTATCAAACACTACGTCTGTAAAGAGCAGGCTAAGCCGATTTCACACTTCGCAACTGCGCGTATGTTCCTTTAGACACTTCGGATTAGCGAAGGGGAGTTTAAATTTTGAAAAAGAAAATCGCATAATCGGATTGCATAATGGATTTGAAGTTGAAAAGTTTTTTCACTCTTAATACGATAAATATTAATTAAAATCTATTTTCTTCTTAACTCTATAAATAAAAACTCCGTGCAGCTGTAAAAATCAGCCAAAGGTCTCTACCAATCCTCTTTTACAATAAATTTTTCTCTCGCATGCCTTAAACACTGCACCTTTGTATCGCTTAAATATACATCACTATATATATATATAATTATATATAATATAATAAATTTTTATAAATACTCAAGTTTCTTAACTTGGAACCATATACATACTATCTACATAACATCTTTCCCGCACATGCATACATATCTTGGATAGTTGGAAAGGATTGCGCACTCGGTCGATCTCCTCGGAGTATATATATATATCCTATATAGCAGCACCTTTGCCTGCAAAAATAGTAAGTAGGTATACAGCGGGTGCGCACCGGCACTTGTTTCTCCGACGTTACGCCGTGACAGAATTTTTCCATTCAAAGAATATATACGTATACGAAACGCTAGCCATGTTAAACTTTCTACCCAGTTGAGAAGAAGTTAAAGTTTCACGTGACGCGCATAGGACGCTTCGCGAATACACATTTTTCTTTTGTACCGCGCGAGGGCAAACAACGATTCCAGAGCAACATCCGTTTAAAATAGTTATATGGAATATCGCGGCGATGCGCTTTTTGACTTAGAGACGCGCGCGCAAAACTTTCCCAAAAGCCAGTTATAACTGCGTTTGAGAAAGTAATGAATCTGTCGTATGAATACAGTATTAGTAGTCTTTAGATAAAGTCATTTTTGAGGCTTGGGCGAAATTCGAGACTGATCCATCACGCGCGTCATCAATTTTTCACCAGTTATAACGAACAATAGAATGAATTTCGAACGTCAGAGAGCGACGCGCGATATATATTTTTACAATTATATGAAATTTCTCTCGAGGACATATTATGACGATGACGCAGCTCTCTCTCTCACACACACGCACACCTATTACAAAGAGATTTAATTATATATCGGAATGAGTTTCCTACCAGTCCGTCAGACTATCATATTCACACACCCTCATATATCTACACGGAAAAAAATGGTCGGTTATATACCAACTGATTGGTTAAAAATCTCTCTCGACTGTTCAGCATATATTGTGTAAGATAAACAAATAAAAATGTTTACCACAACATTTTCCCTAGTTTATCTTACTATATATGCCGAACAGTGCGAGTGATATTTTCAACCAATTAGTGGGTACCGCAGGTCCATCCAACGATATTTCTCCGCGTACAGTAAGCTCGAACGAATGAAAGACGACGCAGCACATCCCTCTACCCACGTCGAGTCAATATTATATTCACTCGGGCCTGACCTCGTTGGCCTTCTCGTTCTCCTCGTCCTCCTTCATCTGCGCCTGTGCGTCCTCCCACAAAACCTTCTCGCGTTCCCGTTCCACGTCGTCCTCATCGTCATCTACCTGCACATCTTCGTTGACGAGCTCGCTCTGTTCGCCCGTACTTTTGGCGTCCTCGGGTGCCAGGAAGAGACCGCTCGCACGCATTCTCGCCTCGCCCTCGCACTTGCGCTTGTAATCGTCGTTGTCGGGGGCGCGCCGGTGGCAGGAGTCGCAGACAGTGTCGGCGCTTGAAGAGCAGCGACGCGCCTCGTACAGGCCGGGACCGCAGCGGGAGCAGATCCAGCAGGGCTGGATGCCGTGGTGAGGAGAGTAAGTGCCAGGCTGGCATTCGGCGCAGAGGGTGTCGCGGCCTCGGCCGCAGCGCTCGACGACGCCCCAGCCGGGCGCGCAACGGCTGCAATGCGAGTCGCCACGGTGGTGGCGCAGGTGGGCGCGCGCCTCGCCGTTCTGGAATTAGAAAACATCGAGAGGTTGATTATTGAGGTTGATTATCGCTATGAAAATATATAGTATAGTAAAAAACTTTTTTCCCCAAGATTAACAAATGTATTGGAAAACATTTTAAGCGGGTATAACTAATTATTGTAAAAGAGTGTCGTATCGACCAAATTCTTTTTAGTGCATATACAAGAATAAAGATGATTTATCGTAAAATTACGCCATTGTGTGAATATGTCAGCTATTATATCCAAGAAAAAAGTATTTTATGTTTTTTTTTGTATTAATAAAAAAAAAAAAGAAGGAAATACGTTTACATTTACAATGTATTTTATTTTTATTTGCGCATAAAAAATATTGTTACCGAGAAATCATCCATATATTAGTTCGTTTTAAAAATATTCAAAGAGTAAAATACATATTTCTGGCCAACTGAATAATTGAAATTTATATTCATTCTTATTTTTACGCAGTAAAATATCCATTTATTTAATTAAATTTCACGCGCAACTCTTAGCTTTTGAATTATTTCTATATAATAAAATACGATTTTCGCAATGTCAACTCGTTATATTTGTTTTAAAACTTGATTTATAAATATTATCGAGCATGCAAATAATTTAATTGCTTAATTCGGAATATTTTAACATTATGAAGTAAAAAAAAAAAGAAAAAAGTAAGTTTTTCAAAAAGTTTATTATTACATTGGATAAGCCCGAGGGTAAATATCACCCTCGATTATAAGAGTGGACAACTATCTAACAGTATAAAAGTTACTCCAAAGCGTACTGAAATTACTTTTGAACGTAGTATATCTATACCATCCTTTAAATTGCGCGTTTAAACTGTCTAAACTCGGAGAAACTAAATTATAATATAGTTTAACTAAACTTCGAATTTCGATAATAACAAGTTTTACACGTATTGTGAATCCAGCTAAAATATGACGCAAATGCGTATATCGTCTATAAACTCAAGAGATTAATCGTATTTTCAGGTCATTTCATTAAAATTCTCACAAACTCGATCTTCTTCTGTTTCGCATTAATTAACTGTTACCTTTTATAACATCGATGCAATAAAAAATGCACGAAAAGATATTGGATTAATCTGGTTTGAATTCATAACACGTAGTGCGGATTTACACGTAAATATTATACTATTCCGTGTCAGAAGACAGACAATATTTGCATGCAATTATCATCAAATTATGAATAATACAGAATTGCTCAACATTGTTTAATATCATGTTACTGGTGAATTAATTTACAAAAGACCTATGATGATTGACGTAATAACCAAATAATCATCAATGTATGGTTTAAATATAAAAAAAAACGAACAAATTATTGTTACACGTAAATCCAAATACGTACATTTTCAACGAATATTCTGTAACGGACAAAGCAAACATTTCGACTACAAAAACATCTCATCGCACTTTGCTCGCTCGTTTAAAGAAAAGAGAAAGAGAGAAAAAAACTATACATTTCCTCAGCGTAACTTCCAACCGACTCGCATATAGGTCTCGACAACAACCCACCTAAATGAAGCGGTTATATATATATATACTTCTCTGCAAGAGAACAGGCACTTCGACCTACGAGCAACAACCCATACACCTCACCCTTTTCCCCCTTAACATCCCCTCTGGCTGTATATATACGCTCACATATCCGGCGGTACCGAGGGCGGTACAACATTAATTATCTGCCCTCTACACACACATGCGCGCGCGCGTTTCCTCTCCTTCGCGCGGCCCTCAAGCATCGAAAAATGATCCCCTTTAAATAATTCAACGAAGAACCGTCGACGACGAAACGACGCCGCGTGTGTAATAGTCGAGAAACAGGTGCCTCGCCTGGAGGCCAGCTGACTGCGCGCAAGGTGCGCGCGAACGCGGGAGAGTGTTTTTCGCGTAACGAACGAGTTGCGGAGAGCGGAGCGGGAAGGAGAGGTATACTTTATGCGATGGTGCTCCCCGAGTACGAGGATACATTTTGTTATTTTTTCGAGGGCTAGAATAAACCGAGCAAAAGACGTGGGCTGTATATCTACGCGTGTTATTCTTGGGAATTGGGTAGCGCGCGAGCCGCATATGAATATACATAGAAATATTATATATGTCGGATATATTCGAAAAGTTGCTTTTAAAGCAACTAGGTTGCGCGCTTATTAGTTTAGTATTGATGTATTGGCGACGAGTCGACGTGAAAATAGTCGTATTAATTATTAAAACATTTTCTGATCACTTCCATTGATATCTATATATATATTTTTTTTTAGTCGAATCTATATTTTATCCATTTATATAGATTTTCGATAGAGAGGGTTTATTAATGTGACAGCTTGGAAAAATACTATTTAGCGCCCATAATGTATATCGGCGATGGACAAAAAATGCAAATCCCGGATTATTGTTAGTAATTTGATTATAGTTTGAATTGTACATAGGCGCGCATTTGCAGATTAATATAGGATATCGGATCTGCGCGTCAGAATTTCAATAATGCTCTATAGTGGCAAAATTAATTATATTCATGTATACTGATTTAGTGGAATACCCAATTAACAGCGATTAAAACAATTCAACTGCTGTTACAGATACTAGACAGTAGATAACGAATACGCGATAGGTTCGTGTAAAAGTAACTCTGGTAGAAAATAGACCAACTTCGTTGGTCAACATGTTAATCAAATGGAAGCATTTCTGCTTAAGATTAACATCGAAACTTAATTAAAACTATATTTAAAACTATCATTATATTTTTAAGCATCTGCAATATAATATTTCTTTGTTGACAATAGCAAGATAATCGTGGTGTGACGTTTTTAATTTAAAAATTTACCAACTGCTGGTTAGCATTTTTACCAGGGAAGCAATGATTTTTGAATTAAAGAAAATCATGATATCTCATTTAATTTTATTGATGGAAATATTATTCAAAATACACATTGCATATGCGAGATGTGAAAAGCAAATAGAGTATTCCAGGATTTATCTATCCATTTACTATATATTTGCTTATTTGGGCCAATATTTTGATTGGCATAAAAAGGGCGTAGAAGGTACGGAAATATAAAGAGAAGTATATATTTTTACCATCTATGAAATGAAAAGGTTCAATATCACTTTAAGATTTTGCAGCCGTATTTGTTCAAGTGCTTAGTGTGATACGGCGAGAAACTGAAAACGATCGTCCGTTACTTTCCAGGAATGATAGCAATTTATCTAATTTGAATTCTAAGATCAATCGAGTCGAACGTTAACGTAATTACCTAAGGGGAACAAGAATTTAATTAAAGTAATTTATTATTCGCGTTTTTTTTTTAAATTTTCCATTAGAGACCATTTTTATCTCCAGAAATACTTTCCCTGGGAGTTTAAAAACATCCATTTTGATTAATCAAATAAGGTACATGAACTGCTAGTTATTTTCATTTTTTCATCGCAGTATTTGAACTCAATTGTGTTTTAATCAAATCGTTATAATTAATCAGAACTCCTGGAAAATATCGCATCTTTGTCTCCTTTATAATTTAAACATAATTTAATATACTTTGTCCTATTTTCTCGCTCACTTACTTATTCACGGTATATCGACATAGACTGTACTGAATTGAATTAAAATTGTTATAAGCTCCATTTCACATTTTCTTCCAATTTTAATGCATGCGAAAGAAGCGGCGCTCAATACGCAAGTTATAGAAAGTAAAGCCCCACGACGATGTCTTTTAAGATTTAAGACGACCCAATAGACGACAAAGTGGTTTTTTCTCTCCTTCTCCCTTCAGCGTCGCCGAAAGATTTCACCTTCAAGCGCAAGCGAATAAAAGCATAATTGTACATATATTTCCGTGAGCGTCTGACGGCGGTGGGCAAGCGAAATCTTTATCGACAGCTGTCGAAACTACGACTATCCCACGGCCAATTTTAATACTCCGGGTTCAGGGAACAACAGTTGGCCCTCATTCGGATTGTGTGTCCATATTTTATATGGCACTATCTGGCTGTCCCTCTCTCCTTCCCTCTTCGGCTCTTTGTCTCCCTCTCCCTCTCGCCCTTGTACTAAATTATGCGCGCACATCAGCCCATATTCGCGCGGCAGTGTGGGGATCTGGTAAATCCTTAAATAGAATCCCACCGGAATCGCGACGGAGTTTGAAGATATTAAGTTTTTCATGAGTTATATGTGAATCTTGGTCTCAGTTTACTTGAACTATTATAAATTATTCTTGGGAGTTACAAGTTCATTGTGTCTGTTACAATATTGAAAAAGTTTAAATTCGAGTATAGAACATTTCAATTGACATTACAATACAAACAATGGCGTATATTAATTGACATTTATTGTAGCTTGATTATAATGCTTCGGTAAACGGCGATCGATTGAAGTTTACCAATGCTGATTACACGTATACGTAATATCATGGAGAGACCAACAATATTCGTCTTCATGGTTGACGTTGCTACGCACATGATGACGTACGTGATCTAGATTTTCATTTATAAATTAATTATTATAATTTATATTTCAAATTTTACTCAACGTTTACTAATTATCTTATACATTACTTCCTTTCTCAGTTCAACTTGCTAATTCAAGAATGAATGAATTTTCAAATAATATATTGAGTCTATAATTTTGGCTGTTTTTTATACTCTTCATGGGAATTGATTTCGCTGGAGGTGTTTGTTCTCTCTATTCTCTTGTACTAAAACCGTATTCAATTTCAAAGCATTATCCCTCTTCGCATAGCTCTATAATATAACATTTCTATATGATAATCGTGCAATTTAAAAATTTGTTTCTCGGAATTATTATAAATTTTACTTATTTTATAAATAAATCTGCGCGCCTTTAACGTGCTCCAATTCAATTCAAAGCCATACGACCAGCTTCGACGCCAAAATTCGCTGCATTTATCATTTCGATGAGTGGGTTAATCAAGTCCAATTCAAAATGAATGGGAAATATATTTTTAATGAAATGCCCTGGATGCTATATTATAATCATTCGCAGCCGTGCGAATCAAAATGGACATTATTCATCCACTTCAGTTAAGCGTCCAGTAGTATCTCAAATGCTATACATTTCTAGAATACTTCATAATCATGTATGAATAGTCGAATCACTTCGCATCAAAACACAGTTGCAGAATCATCCCATCAAAGTTACAGAATTTTATATACCGTATACGCACATAATATACATCAACCTATATACATCGTTCACGTATATAATACATGTGTTTATTAAAGTTTAAATTCAACATTTAAATTCGCGCAATGAAAAGAAGAAATGCTGGACTTTTATCGACCATTGTACTCTGAAATCACACACAGCAATCCGTTGAAACTAGAAAAACATTCCAGCGCAAATACTCGGCAAACACACCTATCTACCCTCACCCGCCTAGCTAAACACCAAACAAACTTCCAATCTACCTCATTACCCGCCGTTCTCCGAAAAATTCCTCTCGGAAGCCTGCAAACGCACGCACACGGCGCGTTCTTCCTTTTTTCCCTTGCCATATATATATATATATACGAAATTCCATTACTCTTGTTGTCTCTGTTCTCCTCTCTGTCTCTCTATACACACGCGTTCGCCTCAATGAGCGAAGAGTCCGAAAACGAGAGAGGAGGAAGGGAGAGAAAAAGGCAGAGAGCAAAAAGAAGAAAGAACGACAAGGACGGCAGAGAGGCGCGACGTATGTCAGATATATACAGTATATGGCGGCAGCTGGCACGTGCCGCGTGCCGGTGTGGCGGCGCGCAGCCGGCCTCAATAGGCTATATGGTGCATCGCTCGCGAGCGCAAGGTGTACATAGCTTGCGCGTGCGGTATTGCATGACGGCGCGAGAGAGAGAGAGATAGAGGACCACTTGGTGCGGCGACGTAAGTATCGCGAATTTTTATCGGCTGAATGGGCAAATTGGTGGAACGCCCGTCGGTGCACGGTGTTATTATATGATGGGGACTTTTTTTCGAAGGCAAGGAGATGCCGCGACGAGAGTCGTCTTTGTGACGAGAGAGATCGCGTGATGTATGTATAAAAGGGAGGAATTTACGAAGGGACTTTACCAGTGGTCGTGCTCTGTTGCGCGTTGATTTTTAGGTATATATACGAGACAGCGCTACTGTACTTTCACCATCGTAAAGAATAATGTATCGCCTCGTATATAAGAACCAACGCTTGATTATCGTAACGAAAAAATATTGGTTTTGGATGAAGGGCTGACGAAAGCTCCGTTTGAGTATAGTATTTTTTGTCAATGTGTGTAATTAAGTTCTACACATAAATAGTGGGGTTGAAATTTGGAGACAGATCCACTGTAAAATGTATAGAAATGGAAGCACATCTAACAATTCTGGAAAATTGTTTTTTTCAGTGTAAATTGTATAGAGATGAATTTTTTCACAAAAAAGTGTGCAGATATAATCGGCGCGCATGTCTTTCGCAAAGTTATATGCGGAAATCGTCCTAATTTTTCCAAAAACGTTTTTTTTTCCTGCTAACTCATGGATACATCTCTTTATATACTTTTAATAAAACCAAAAAGTTGTAGGTTTTAACGAAAAAAAATTTTTTTTTCACCCATTAGTTGAGCCTCGAAAATGATTTGAAAACTCTTAAATGGATATGCCGCTGTGCTTGCGTATAGCTTTGCTGCTCACACTTGGGGCGAAGATAAAAGAGGTGCCGCTGTAAGTTCATTATAGATTTTCGCCAAGTTGATAAAGGGATTATTGAGATTGTAAAAATCCTGCGTCACATTATTGGAAATAGTCAACTTACTTTGTATAAAAACCCATTATCATATCGAAAAATAGAAGGTTCTTCCGAGCATCTGTCAATTTCAGAACGTAGTTAACACGCGTGTGTACAATTCATTTCAACAACGAGAAGCGGAAACTATAACAAAAGAAGCTATACTAGACCGCAAACCGTTCCGAAGCTGCCTCCTGCCGCAGTCTTTCTTTAACTCTATCCGACGTTTAATTTCTTCCTTAGACGTAACTGCGCGCGCAAAGAAAATTTACCAAGAATTCCTATTTACAAAAGAAAGAGCAAAAATTTTACCTCTTATTTTCTCTCTTCTTTCGAATATAAAAGAAAATGATTAAGATGCTTTTCTTTATAGTTATATCTTTACATCTTGCTAATTGCATCGTGCTCGTTTTCATGCTAATTCGCGAAGTCGTAGAGTTCAGATATTAACGCTGAAACGTGCGCATTCTACACTCCATACGATATAACAATAGAGATGAGTACATTATACGCGAGATAAGGAAAACGTCGCTATTAGAGCGCGAAAGTGCGAACAATTCAAAAGCGATTTTAAGCCTTTTATATCTAAATTATGATCATTCGCGTGAAATGTATTATGTAAAATTGATATTCTACTATATTAAACAGCCTAAAAACGACATAAAGAATTATACAATGCGTATTCATGATGTCACTACAAAGAGAAAAAAAAATTACACTTATACCGTATAAGTACAATACACTCTTATCGGAAATTCCCTTACAATGTGTTCAGTTCTCCCTTCTGCAATAGCACTTGTGCGAAGGATTTGATTCTCGCGCCTCGCTCGTCGCATTGAATTCAGCGCGCATTGCGCACATGCAAACGCGTGACAACAGCATGGCGAGGCGACGCGCGAAAAAGAAGCTCGCGATGTTTATCCCTCGCGTGTGTCTTCTCTTGTACCTCCTCGCGCCTCTATATTAATTCTCTCCTTTCCCATTCCGCTGCATCGCGCGCGGACCTCGCCTCGGGGATGCAACTCTCTCTCTCTCTCTCTCTCTTTCCTTTCTGTCTGTTTCTCTTTCTGTTTCTTTCGCCTCGGATCAATGTAGTCATTACATTGTGTGCAATAGACATTCATGTGGAAACTTACTTTTATATATATATTTAGTTAGTTAGGAGTGGATCGAGGATTTACTTTGCACGCGCGGGTCGACAGCGAGAGTGTCTATATCGCCAAGAGACACTACGGTGTATAACGTCTATATATATATATATATATAGCAATAGCGTGCGTATATATATATATATTTCTAGAGTGTATGGTTCGTATTTGCCAACGGAAATCGAGTATCTTTGAGCGCAATCTCGGGGCAAAAATTGAAAAATCGCAAAGCGCGTGGCCCGCGACCTCTCTCTCTCTCTCTCTCTCTCTCTTGGGTTTTCGAGAACGCGGGAAAAAAGTTGATAGACCGTGATTATGGCTCGAGTTTACTTTTGGTTATGAACGGTGCGCTATATATATATAGGCTTAGCAAAAATTCTGACGAGTCTCTTGCCTTCTTTTTTTTTTTAATATATTTTATCGTATAAGGTCGAGCTCGGTTTAAATTTTCACGGACGATATTCGATATTAACAGCTGTGCTAGTTTTCGTTTTAAAATGGACCGCGTGCACGGAGAGGCAAAAAAAAGCTGCACTCGTTAAAAAAGATATCGTTTTTCAAGCTCCATATATATACATAGATATGTTATATAAGCGGGGGATAGGGACTAGGAGTCATTAAAATTACTGTACGCGCGTAAACGAGCGAAACCTCAATTAAAGCTCAATTAGTGCGTTTAAAGGGTATGCGTATAAACCGTCTTTCTGTATAAACGTGTATTTTAGTAGACAAAAAGAGAGAACGATTTCGACTTTCAAAATCATCGTTACTATACGCGGAACATTGTACCGCACCTTCAATGACTTCTCCCTAATCAAGGATTGAAAGTCAGGTGTAGTGCGCGAGCGAGCGCTATATTATATAATTATATTTTTATGAAGTTGCGCGTCGTTTGTGCTTCATCCCCGGTATGCGAAGTCCGTGTCACACTTAATTAGAGGCGTAACACGAGCTCCCGTTCGTGTAAGGATGCCGCTCACGCGCGCACGTGTCAATTTGACAGTAAAATGAGAGACGCGCGTTTTTTACTTTTTGCGCGCGCGCGGCCTTAGGTAATGAACGTATCGAGTGTGCGCACCGGGGATCTTAGCTGTATATATAGGTATATATGTGCGCTGGAAATTTCAGAGTGGTAAGGGAGGGAGAATGGTCGACTGAATTGAAGCAACTGCTTTGTTAGATGTATTTCGTGCGCGTCTTTTGTTAAATATTTCTTAAGTATACTTGAAAACAGAGCATGAACAGAGTTGAATTTGAAATTCTGAATAATTATTCCGAGATTATTGTTGTGCACGTACAAGAGTTGTTCTTAAATTGTTTTCTTTTTTACAGATCTCGCATAAGTAAGTTATGCAAGTAAGTTTCGTCAATTTGTTCACGGGCAACAAATTGCATTATTATTATAGCGTATTAAAGATTTCATAATTATGAATTATTTGAGTTAATGATCAGCGTCAGCGAAATATTGGCCAAAACTTTATGTTGATCAGCTAATGTGCGGAGCAGTAGCCATATTGTTATTCAGAGAGAAAGAATTAAGTCACGAATTCGCTCTTACTTCTATAAATAATTCGCATTACGCATACATATATATATAGATATCTTCTTTATTAAACTTTAATACATGTAAAATGTTAGAGTAAACTATGCTCTAGCTCAATATTCATAACGCATTCTTTGCCTGGACTACTTCATAAAATTTTTAAATTTCACGAAAATCCCTGAATATTTTCCTCAAATATTCCTTCTTTTGTATTATAAAGTTGAAAATAGATATTTTTCCAAAGCAAAAAATAATGTTGTAGAGTTATTCTCTAATATATAAGTAGGCATTTTATAATATGTTCGTTTATTTTACTTAATACTTTGCAACTTATGACTTACAAGCAGCAAGTCATAATTTAATGGAAATTTAGCATATTTATTATTAATGTTAATTAGTTAACCAACAGAATTTGTAAGCTAATAAATTGTATCATTGTATATGGTCTTGATCGTATTTTTAGCCAAATAATAATATAATTCCATTTAAAGCGAGAATTTGCGAGAAAATAAAAGCTGCGTATAACGTGAAGTAGAGTTAATTATCGCGAGTAAGTACGTTATTTTTTCCACGAAATATAATGGCGAAATCCCGGATAATTCATTAAATACGACTTAATAGGGTACTTCAAAACGTTTGTGTAGCGGGGTTAAGATTCACTTTATTTCTGTAAGCTATTTAATCGTGTCGAAATTGTAATTTCACTGAACAAACGTAATTCTCAGTAATTTAATAATAAACCTTCATTTTTCGCTTAATTCCACTGAATCACAAATACTAAATCCTTGCCATATAGTTATTAAAGTATTTGTACTTGGTATTTGTTGAATAATAATGTAATGTTGAATAGTAATGTAATGTTCTATATAAGGCTATTAAAAGCTCGAGATATTCGAGATATTCGATACAATTAAATCAATTACTAAGTTATACATTGCAATACCTATAAGAGAATAAACAAAAAGCACATTATTTAAAATTAAACAATAAGAGAATCGTTTGTATTTGTGAAAAACCGAAAAAAATTCCTTTTTGATACGTTTTAAAGTTCATAGAAAATTCTTATTTATTTATATATTTATTCAAATATCATCACAGGCCTAACGGCCTAATACAAAGTACACTATTAATTATATTTATATAATGTTAACAATTATTTAACAATTCTCCTACTTATATTAGTATCAACATTAATAACACATATCTTTTGGCTAAAATTTTGAACAGAAAACTGTTTGCACAATTCAATACCGTATTTGGCGCTGAGTTCTACAGAGGCAAGCATCTATATATTACTGAATTTGACGCCACTTCTGATTTATATTTCAAGGAAAAAAAATTGTTGATATGTCTTGTAACATACTGGGATATAAAAAGATTAGGCCGTTATAACAATTATCCTCATTTAGTGGGAAAATATTGAATTTCTCGTAGAGATATTGGTAATCATGTGAAAAGTTATTGAAAGGTACTTTCAATTTAAATGCCATATATATCTTAAAAATTTGTGATTAACTTGTTCAACTGCTTGAATTAAGTATTTTTTATGTGGAGACCAGATCATGAGGCAAAATTTATTTTGTCATTGCTATAATTTTTTATTTGTATAAGTATAATTTTTTCTATATACCTACAAGAATTTAACAGAATTTTCGATTAAAACGACAAAACCAATTTCTAAGAAAAACCCATATTCCTCGATGAAAAATATTTTTCATTTTTCCAAGAAAAACACAAAAACGTTATTAAAATCCTCCGAATCGAGATGATAAATTGAATTTCTCATTCTCAGTGTCGCTTGCAGCGATTTCGCAAAACGCCGTCCCCCTTGGTATCTTTGCGAACGAAATTCCGTAGAATAATGGAAACACGAGAGCAAGAGAGAGAGAGAGAGAGAGAGAGAGAGAGAGAGAGAGAGAGAGAGAGAGAGAGAGAGTCGAACGGCACGAAGCCACCCGCGCGAAGGTTGCCGCGTTTATAGAACGAAGGGCCGAGAATCATCTTTACGGCTCATTTTCTCTCTTCCTTTCTGTATTATTTTTTTACGCACGAGGCCAAGTACAAGTACGATAAGTATAAGCGCACTTTTACGACGAACAGTATAATAGTGCAGAACGTACAACTGCATGTGTACAATTGTGCGAAATGTAAATCCCCACTCGGAGAGCGAGCTTTTTACAATGCGCCTAAGTGATTTCAGACGTAAGAGAGTGTGTGAGAGAGAGAGAGAGAGAGAGAGAGAGAGAGCCGGAAGAACGACCGAGCACACGCCTTAATGTTCATCGGTGCTGTTGAGTTTTTAGGACTGACGCGTATATTTTTACGCCGGAGAATTGTGTTTATGTCCGCAAGCAAAAACTATTATATAGGTCGGTGCGAGATTATGTTAATGCCAGGATAAATTTTGAAAAGCAAAGCTGCAGCGGTCGAGAGGCATTTGTATGTCTCAGTGCGTGGGTGCTTTATTATGTATATTTTTAAATGTAAATTACGACTCTGAAGATGATGAGCCTGCGGAATGTTTGAGCTTGAGAGCGAGCCGTTATTATACGAACAAACATAAAACTGCGCGCAAAATTTGCATTGGGAAGGCAAATTTATGTATATACATACACAAGGAAAATATTTAACATTTTTGTAACAAATTAAATAACATAAAAATAGGTTACAACTTGAGCTAAAACTTTCCCGCAAATTGTAGCATCACCGTTGAGCGTATAAAAAAAGCACAGTATAGCTCTCTTTCGTAAAACAAAACTCCTTAAAGAACAACAAAAAAAACAGATAAATAATCTTTTATACGCGCGTATACGCAGGACCACAATTGTCTCGCGATCCACATAAACTTATACAATCTTGCAATCGAACCGTAGAATCCCTTTTTACGCCCCGTAGACAGCTTTAGGCCTAACGCGCTCGGGCGCATCATCTACGCCCGGCTGCACCCAATAAAACGCTTATTATGATTTCGCCCTCTACAAACTTCTTTCCTTATATATACCCTTCGCTCCCACGCCCTGCTGCTCGGCTCTTTGTTCCCGGTTCTCCTGTAATAAAGCTCGCGGTTATACGCACCGCGTGTATAAAGCGCTCGAACTCGCGCGAGAATTAAAGTTTTCTCTCTTTTACTCTCTCTCTCTCTCTCTACTGGGGTGCGCCCGGCGAAGCTCATTTTTGCGCGCTTCTCCAGTTTCGTTTGACCCGGGACTAGAAACCATCACTGAGAGAGAAAATAAGAAGAGGATGAAGAAGAAGAAGAAGTCTATTAATTAAATGCGCGCGCACGTGCGCGAGGTGTAAGTATATATATATATACGTGTGTACACGTTGTTATTAGAGAAGAAGAGGTTCGCCGTGGGAAATTTTTTTTATTGTCGCCAAGAGGTATAGGAAGGGCAATTTGCGAGAGCTGTATAATTTTTTATACTTTTCAGGAGAAGTGTAAAATGCGGGTGAGTATAGCGTATATATATATATATATATATTTTTTTTTCTTGTAATGACCCGCGGCGCACACCGCACACACACACACACACTCTGTTAATGCTAATTGCCGCGCGAATTCCCTTTCGCTCGCTTGTACGAAACAATGCGCGACGACGGCTTCCCTCGTTTCACACGCTCATCCTTAAAATATATAACTAAGGTACATACAATATATACCTATGAGAATTCACGCAGTCGCAATTAAAACGCATGCACGAGTTTACACGCGCTCGCAGCGTATAGGTATCCTAGATTGAACTCTCAGTGGACTCTGCCGGGGTTGATATGGTAAAGTTACCGAGAGACACGGAACTCACTTGCTACATCGAAAATCACATCGAGTGTAAATAATGAAGCCTTTGCCCTTCTCGAACTTGTTTATTTCTGTTTAAACCCGTCCTCCGCAGCTTTATTCCTTCCGGACTATATACTCGGAGCGGCGACGGCCCAAGGGGGCTTACGCCAGTTCGTGAAATACGACGGGCGGTAAAATTGTCGCCGCGCTCGTTGAGAGAGGGAGGAAAAAAGATTTTTTAAAATTTTTATATCTGAGCTCTTTTTTTATTATTTCTATGCGATTGTTTCCCGAGCTTGGAGTGCGACGCTTAACCGATCGAATTCCCCATGAAAAATAATAATAAAAAAACTATTCTTTATGCAGAGTGCGTATATAAAAGTCTATAACAATACGGGAATTCTAAAAGTGGCAATAAGTCAGTTGGAGAGTGATAAAAATATATATATA
>JAPYZO010000028.1:0-49496 GCA_030522905.1 Torymus flavipes | reverse complement strand
CACATTATCAATCAAACAAAAATTAATTACAGATCAGAGTGTACAATATTTCCAGTTTTTTGGTAAATTGTGCAATTATTTTAGTGACTATTTTTGTAGCCAGTGATTATGAGAGCAACTCTGAAATATAAACTAATACTTATATCATTAAGGTGTTTCAAGATCTGCAAGATTAGAATCAAACGTAACTGAATGTTTCAAGAGAAAAAGTATATTGTAAGATAATTGCAAAATACTATTGCTTATAAATAATATAGTTCAATAATTGATTTTTATAGAAATTCTGACATTTGTTTCAGTTTTTTAATTTATTTTTGTATACACTTTTATAATTTTGATAAACAACAGTATGTAAATAATTCATTTATAAAAAGTGAATTATTTTTCTCTTATAATAATATTAATTTTGCTTAATCTTTCTTAGGGAATTTTTATTCTTCATTTGTATGTATATATAAAGTACATTATAGACCCTGATCGCAACCATAATCCTCAGTTGAATGCAAACAGCAAAAGTACATCTTTGTAACACACATTTGTAAAACTATTAGAAACTACTAAATTATCACAAAATGTTCGTTTTGGATTTATAATTTAATTTTTCTCATAAAAAGTTTTCTAATCATAAAAAATTAACACGAAATAAGTCTTAAAACATATGGTTTTTATAACAAAAATTCCATTCACGTCATATTTTTTCACCTCTCGGCTCTATCATCATTTCATCATTACATTTAGAAATATATTTTTCAGAAATAAGGCGAATTAAAATGAACTGCGGGTTTTCTCGATACACGGAATTTCTATCGATTGCATAAATTATTAAGTACCTATATCCTACACAAAGTTTTAGTCGTGGTTTTAGTCCACCACGTCAGGGCTGTTTGATGTTTTCGCAAATTATAAATATTGGAGCCGAGCCATGCCATTGGTCAAAGTGCTCGTACACACGCAGACGACGCGCAATTGCAGGCGGTGCGAGAAATATGCAGCCGTTGGTTTAGGTTAATTTTTTACACGCAATGTTTAGAGATAGTTTTAAGTATTACAAGGCACGGAAACCGCCGCCAGATCTGAAAGATGTGGTAGACGTGAAAAGACCTGATAATAAAAGTGTAAGAATTTTTTAATTTAGAAGTGGTGTTATAAGTTTTTAGAATATTTGTTTTTTAGGTTAGGAAAATTACTATATCTCCGAGTTGCGAGGTATGTTCGAGAACCGATTTAGGAGTGAAAAATGTCAAAGACTGGAATATTTATGAATTTGTTGATGTACCAGGTATATTTTACAGTTTTTATTTTTAAAATAATTAATATTGATTCAAGTACTTATTCTAAAAAAATTGGTTGTTTTAGGATTGATTGTGATCGAAAATCCATTCACTACAAAGGGCCAGCAAAAATGGATCATAAAATGTTTAAAAGATTATCCAAGGAAACCAAATATATTGAATATTGATGCTCACGGTTTATTAAATAATGATAAAACATGGTGGAATGTGTGTTTTGGGTAAGAACTCAAGTTAAAACTGTTTAAAATATTTCAAGTACAGCAAATTTATGATTAATGTTCTCTTAGGAAATCACCAAACAAAGATCTGTTATCAAAACTCCGATGGGCCACTCTAGGCTACCATCATAATTGGGACACCAAACATTATTCAGAAGATCTAAGAACAGAAATGCCAGAGGATTTGGAAGATTTAACTAATTATTTTGCAGTAGTTTTGGGCTTTCATGAATTTAAAGCCGAAGCTGCAATCGTCAATTACTATAGAATGAACTCAACTTTAGCTGGTCACACAGATCACTCAGAAATCTTTCTAGAAGCTCCTTTATTTTCCATAAGCTTTGGCCAAACTGCTATCTTCTTAATCGGAGGACTGAGGCAAGACGATCCAGCTCACGCAGTGTTTCTTCGCAGTGGTGATATTATTGTAATGTCAGGGGATTCCAGACTGAGGTACCATGGAGTACCAAAAATTTTACCAGATCCTTTCATGCCATGGGTGGACACAGCGGATACAAATAATTCAAGGAGTGATGAAGACTGGAAAAATGCACAGTCTTACATTTCAGAAGCTAGAATAAATTTAAATATTAGACAGGTTTTAAAACCAGGACAGTTACGTTTATAACAGAATGTATATCTTAAACTTTTGTATTGAGAAAATTACGAGAGTACAGCAGTGGACTACAGAGAAAATTCAAAACAAAAAATATTTTTTGTAAATATAGATTATTTTTAAAAGTTGTTTTTTATATACTGTTATAGTATTACATTAATAATGCAGAATATTTTTAATAATAAACTTTATAAAAAATTTAAAATAAATAATTTATTGAAAAATATAATTTTATTTTTATTTGACGTTACAAATCGTTTTGAATTCCGCGGCTTTCTAGTTCGATTCCCCGTATTCCATTTGTTCAAGTTGATATTCCGGTCCGTCAAAGTCAGCTGATCAATCTTATTCCTGCCTACTTGTCGTGCTCAGAAAACATGTCGGGAAAAGACAAACTTCCTATTTTCCCCTCTCGGGGGTAAGTTTTTGCTCATTTTACCCTAAATACCATAAGCAAGCATTCTCGTAAGTTCACTGCACACTGACGAAAAATTATTTTCCAAAAATTTGACATTTTTCTTTCGATTTCGGGGCTTTGAAAAAAATGGGTGTAACCCCACTTTGGGGCAACTTACCAATTTGCGCAAAATTTAACTTTGTCTCGTGACTCCCCGATAGCGAAATCCCAAATCTTTTTATGCATTTTTATCGTTCGTTTATGCGAAAAAAGAGACTTTGATTCTGCAGTCAGCTGATGTCACGTGCTTCGTCCTTTTGTTATGGCGATGCTTTGCTGTATTAGTTGTCTAGAAAATTATTTAAGTAAACAAAATTAACTGATATGCCTTCTTGCAGTGCCCAAATGTTGATGAAGTCTCGACTGGCAGGAGCACAAAAGGGTCATGGCTTGCTCAAAAAGAAAGCTGATGCCTTGCAGATGCGTTTCAGAATGATTTTAGGAAAAATCATTGAGGTACATGAACAATATTTGTCAAAAACATTTTTGTACTTATGTTGGGTGTGTCATATGATTTTTGGAGCAGTTCATCAAGTTGGATGATTCTGTGATATATTATATCAAGATTGAGAATTCGTTGATTCAATAACTTACAATTAGTTCATTCTGTTATTTATAATGCTTAACAAAAATATTTAATTCTTTCAATGGCACAAAGTATAAAAAATAATTTGGAGTTTTTTTTCTATTTAACTCTTTTAAATAATATATAACTATTAACTACAAATTTTTTTTTATGTAGACAAAAACCCTCATGGGTGAAGTAATGAAGGAAGCAGCCTTCTCCCTGGCAGAGGCCAAATTTGCCACTGGTGACTTCAATCAGGTGGTACTACAAAACGTGACCAAGGCACAAATCAAGATACGCTCAAAGAAAGACAATGTGGCAGGAGTGAACCTTCCAGTATTTGAATCGTACCAGGATGGTACTGACACATATGAGCTAGCTGGTTTGGCCAGAGGTGGTCAGCAGCTGGCCAAGTTGAAGAAGAACTATCAGAAAGCAGTAACACTGCTGGTAGAATTGGCCTCGCTTCAGACAAGTTTTGTAACTCTTGATGAAGTAATCAAGATTACGAATCGTCGTGTCAACGCCATTGAGCACGTTATCATTCCAAGAATTGAAAGGACACTGGCCTACATCATCTCTGAGCTTGATGAGCTTGAGAGAGAAGAATTCTATCGTCTAAAGAAAATTCAGGATAAAAAGAAGCAAGCTAAGGCTAAGGTAAATATATCGTAACAGTATATTTCACCTCTAATGATGAGATTTATAAATTGCGGACCCCGATATCATTATATACTTTGAACTGACATTTAATTATTTTATAGGTGGAGGCCAAAAGGTTATTAATGGTCGCCGCTGGAAGAGACGAGGAAGTCGCTAACATGCTGGACGAGGGCGACGACGATATCTTGTTTTAATTGCCGAACGTTTCGAATCGTATATATATAAATAGTTACTTTTCAATCACTGTCATTGAGAGGGGGGCTTACGAAAATTCCATTGATAGTTACAATTAAGCATTTTCCATTCGGAAAAGATTCAGTTGCTACAGTGATGAAAAATTTACAAATACTTATTTTAATGAAACTAAAAAAATACACAATGCAACACTTGTGAAATTTGTGTTTAATTAATTATTAAAAAAAAATGTTGAGAACGTGTTTGTTTTTCTTTTCTCGCAATAAAAGTACAGGTTTAATATATATTGTAAGATAAATATCTTAAGAATGTTTGGCGCTGAACGCCCTCGTGAAATATATTATGTTTTACTGAATGTACTATACAATGTCTATGGATAAAGAAAGAAAAGTTTACATTCGGTATGGAAAATTGTATTATTTAATATTGTTACTCTCAATTAACCACCAACAATTGAATTGTAGACAAAGGAGCTTGCGATTCGTATTATTCCTCCCATTTTTTAAGTTGCAATATATAAAATGTATTATACAAGTTGTTATTACAGATGTCGTCTATTCGAGAAATTCAGTATTGTAGAACCAGTGTACAAAATGCTGTATTAAGAAATTAAAGTTATTTTAATTATTTTGGTTTTTAGATCGTTTAATAAAACCGTAAAATTGGTAATAGTTTATTAGTTTTTTGAATTTTATCAGATACCTATAAAGCCTTGCATTTTTAATTTTACAACATTTAATGTGGATTACACATATTTGATTTATATGTAGTGTAAAAATACAACATATTGCATGACAGATTTGCGAAATATTCAATGAAAGTTTCTCACGAATCCCTCAAATTATATTCTCGATTTCAATATATAAAAGATTGCCTTTAGCCTAATAAAAATACTAAATATGACGCACTAATAAACTGACGTTTACGTGCGCACGTGAACAGGTGCCAAAGCTTAGTGTTGCATTTGCAAGTTTTTTTCTTTTTCAAAGAAAATTACGCATTTCAAAATTCGATACAATCGAAAGTCTACAAAAACAAATGGCGCGAAAATTCAAAATTGATTGATTACATACTAGCACTTTCAACCTCGTATTCTACATAGAAAGCTTACCATCTCACTAAGTACATATAATGCAAATGGTTATCAATAATCTAACAAGTAATTAAAAAGATGATTTTTCAGTAACTTTATTTGAATGATTATACATATTTCTTATCTTCGACTCATTCGTGCTGACTGTATAGTTCTCAGTTATTTTTATAATTTTTAGAATAAATCGATAGTCTCGCTATGTATTCACTTTCGTACATCGAACGTCATCGCCTTCTCATAGACGTTAATTCCGTTTGATAAGAAAAAACGTTATTGAGTATTTCTGACCAAATCTAAACCATAAATAAAGCTCTATTAAATGCTATAGCTACTCCATAGCCATCTTTGACTATTGCCATTAAAAAGTTCAAATAGTGTTTAATGAATCTTTCTACATACAATGAAAAATTGGAATTATCTTTTTCTTTAAACCTATAGACAGTAGATCAGTCTCCAACATCTACAGCTCCGAATTCCTACTATTATTTATTCTACATGTCCTCTCCATCACATTGATATTGTCTGTATCTCTAATTCGTCCCACACGCACACATACAAACCCACGTAGAATGTTTTATCAAAAAAATCAAACAAAGGAATCATCCAACATACACCATAGCTGAAATCTCATCCTAAACCTTTTCATTCATCCTCACCACAGACCCTTCACTTTTCTCTCATCTCTTGCGTTATCGCCCGCACAGCAAACCCGCGCCATCGGCCATTTAAACTGAAAATCCCCCACTTACATCCTCTCATCCTTCTAGCGTTTTACATCAACAATTTCCCCTCCTCAGTTCTCCTCTCCCAAAAAAATACATACATACACACACACACACACACCAACACCACTACTCTGTGATTTAAAGGTCTCCACTTGCTCTCCCCTCCCCAGTCACCGCACCGACAACAACAACATTTCGTCGACGAAAAAAAAGCAGTGAAACGAACAGCTGGAGGAGCGCGCTGCTGCTGCTGCTGCTCTGTGCTCCGATCGCAGCTCTCGCGCTCTCTTTGCGTGTGTACACCTTATATATATGTGCTGCTGTTGTGTATAGCGCGGATAGAGGAACGACGGCAGTGCGCACGGAATATGGCTGCCAACGAGCATCAGCAGAAAGTGAGTAGAGTGATTTTCATCGAGCTTTTCCAGGATCGAGTTTCACAATTTTACTTGAAATGGCGCGGAATCGAGGCTCTTTCTCGTGTCCATTACGAGGGACGAAGGTCATACGGGCGCGGAGGGACGGGAGAGCCGAGAAGGATGGGTCTCTCAGGGCCGTTCTTTGTCACGGCGGACTTTCATTGTTGTCTACCATTGTATGTGTGTGTGTGTCTCTCTCTCTCTCTCTCTCTCTTTCTTTTCACCCGAAATCCGCGCACTGACTTCTCGCAGAGCTTTGAGGAACACGTCTCGTCCTCCGTTATCTTATCGTTGGAGAGGAAAATTCGGCAAAAGCTTCGTGTGGCTCTATGGCTGGCCCTGTGTTTACATCGCGGCCGCGGCAAAACAGCTGTCAAACTGACAAACAAACGTATACACACACACGGAAGAGACCAAGAAAGACGTGTATATATACACACGTATAAAGTGCACGTACGTGCATTCAAGTTTTGTGTCTTGCCGAACGAACGCGCGATTCTGTTTTTTTCTCCGCGCTCTCGTCTCTCCGGCGCTCGCTCAAAATGGTGATCCGTCTCTTTGTGCTCTCACGCTCTCCCGTTGCGACATTTTCCGCAACGGGATTTTCGCAAGCAGCGCGATAAGAACGCGCCCGAGCTCGTCGCACAAGTGTGCGTGTATGTCTTTTTACGGCTCTCTTTTCTCTCTCTGCTCGGTGCATACACACTCGCACACACTTTTAGCGTTGCTCGCCACGAAGAGATAATAAATAAACGAGAGGGAAATTAATAATAATAATATAATAACGAGAGAGAGAGAGAGAGAGAAACGCAGACGTCAGAGACGATCGTTGCGTTGGCCCCCGCAAGCGAGCGTTTCTGCAAGTCACATATATATATATATCGCGGAGGTTTTCGCGATTTTCGAGGAAAAACATATGGCCGTGCTTTCGTGGCCGCGGCTGTCTGCAATAGAAAAGAGAGAAAGTATTCGTATTCGATTTTCATCGATTGCCGATTGGTATAATCGGCACTATGAATTATGTAAGCGCCGCGGTTTATTGATTGATGTACAGCCGCTCGCGCGCTTAATAGGAAGAAAGAGAGATTATTTCATACTGGAGCTTTTTTCCTTTTTTATTAAAGTATAGATAAACTCTGTATTGACTCGGGTTTGGGTGGGTGTATATATAAGGCCGCGTCTATTTCCGATTACACCGTATACGCGCGCGCGCGTCCATATGTCGTCGCGCGTGCGGAAGGGTTTTGATAAAAATATAATGTTATCCGTGTGGGATTCGAAAGTGTGGGACGTTAGTGTAGAGTATAGAGCTGGTCTGATAGTAGGGGAATTTTCGCGTGAGAGGGTGATGGTGATAACGGAGCGGTGACATCACGCGGATTGGATGTTGTAGAAGGAAAATGAATGAGGAATTTTGAGAGAGAGAGAGAGAGAGGTGGTTTACTAAACAAAGGAATATTTCAGAGGCATTTTATTAGATTGTAACTTATGAGTAGTGTGTATATATATGACACAGAAATAGTTAATGATGGTATAATCTTTATTTTTAGGTCGTGATAAAAATGACTATTTTGAAATAAATATAAGCAGCATAGATTGAGATTGATTTAAGTTATTTTTTTAAATAGAATTTCAAAGGAAATCATGTATATTTTAATATTTTTTTTATAATTCTGACATTCACACACTTGAATTAACACTGTTAAACAAATTAAAAGTATTAATTAAATTAATAGTGTTAATCAAATTAACACAGCTAAAAGTCTGTGAAATTAAAAAAAAAAAGTTTTTATCTTAAAGAATTCACTAATGTTTTACGTACATATTTAACATTTAATAACATAAAATCTAAAAATATTTCGAACAAAACTTTTGTATATCATTTGTAGCACATAATTTATGCTATCAAAATAATTAAATATTAATTCTCACCATATGAATGCTCTAATTGAAAGCAATTTCTGAGAAGTGAGAATCACTTATCATTAATATAAGATGCCGCCCCCCAATACACTGCCAGTACAAAATGTTGTCTCAAACTGTTTGTGAAATTTGATACAGGAAGAGGAGGATGGGCATGAACCAGCCCATCATGCAAGGAGGCCAATGAATGCCTTCCTTATCTTCTGCAAGCGTCACAGGGCTGCTGTTCGTTCTGGCTTTCCACATTTAGAGAATCGTGCTGTCACAAGGGTACTTGGTGAATGGTGGGCTATGCTGTCCATGGAACAGAAAACAGCTTATACTAATTTAGCTCAGGAGGTAATTTGGTTTTTCATTCCCTTTATCATATCTATATTATATTGATACATACAGTACTATGATTTTTTAAATGATAAAGCTGGAAAAGGTTTCATATGATAGATATAACAAAGAAGGTTGTTTATGTAAGAGTAAGATACAACTTATAATTAAAGAAAAAGTAATAGTTATTATATTTCTGTAGCTCATATATAATCTAAAATAATTAGTAATTTTAGAACTGTAATAAGAATTTGCATTCTTATCTACTGCTTATCTATAGAAAGGTTAGAAAGACTTTGGACTTCAATTTATTTTATTTATTCTGTAAAATATGATAAATACAGTAAAATTTATTAGTACTTTGGCATAAATAGTGAATGGTTAAAAGAATATATATATTTTTTTAAACCAGTTATTCAAGTTTTAAATGCTTCTTTTAAATGACAGTTGCAAAAATATTTATATAAGCATTTAAGCTACATTTCAATTTAAAAATTATAGATTTGCACTGTACGCTGAAAATATTTCTGTTTATACAATATGCAAAAAAAGTCATAAAATTTATTAATGTTTAGTAAATTTAATTATTTAATTTCATGTCTATTAATTTTCAATTCATAATTTTCAATATTTATTTTAAATAAATATTTAATGAATTGAACTTTAAAAAAATAGTTTTTAAATGCTTTTGCTGCCTTCCTTGTTTTATGTGTCTTGTGGTTGAATTATCTGTTTTGATAACATATAACGAACTTTTCTATTTTATACTGCAATCAAATACTGATAGAAATTTAAAAAAAAAAGTGTTTATATTACATTTAAATGTATCATGGATTTGATAAATTAATTTAATTTTATGATGAAATTTTTATTCAATTCATTAAATTTTTTTATTCTCAATTAAATAAATTTAAAAAATTTAAGAACTTTGAATAGCAATATATTTAATCATTTTATTTATGATTTAAATTTTTATTCCAGTACAAAGATGCATTTTTAAGTGCTAACCCAGACTTCAAATGGTACAAATTACCAGCCCCTCCTCTTCGTACATTAAGCACCAGGCCAACAAATAAAAAGACAGATGCAGTTCAGTCTGATAACAGCATAGAGACAATAAAAAATGATTATCTTACTGCAAATTTAACTAAATTGGATGAGGATTCAATACAGCCTGGAAAGTTAGCCGATGAATCTCAGATAGGAGGATTAAGTTCTTTATTCACACCACAGAAAGTTAATCCAAAAGACTTTCAGTCCAGTAATGCTATGTCAGAGGATGAAGGTATTAACAATCCTGAAGTTCCAAAACCACCTAAAAAACGGTATACAGAATTACCAATTTCTGCTGGATCAAAGGAAGATTGTAAGGCTGATTTGTTTGGAAATAAAAAGAATAAAACAGAGTCTAATAATAACAATCATCACCTCATGGTAAATATTTTCATTCTAATAACTTTTTATTTTATATCATTGAATATTAAAAAGGTCTGAATATATCATGAAAATGAAATAAAAATTAATAAATTATAATTTTGTTCATAATTATTTAAGAAATTAAAATTTAATTAGTTTATTTATGAATTTTAGACCGTGGGAGATGAAAACGACGTAACTCATACATACATTGAAGAAAATTCAGTTGAAGATAACAGTTTTAGAGGGGAAAGAACTTGCAAGGGTTTGCGTTATCAGAAATTCTTGGCTGAACAGCTGTCTACTAATCAACCGAAGCAACGTCGAATCTCTGGGTTACCAAAGTATGTTAGGCATATTCTCAGGCAATTCTGAAATCATTGCATCACAATGATACATATTTGTTGTGCTTTCAGTATTGACCAACAAAATAGAGAAAGAAGAAATTCTATCTCTTCTAATGTCAGTGAAAAAACAGATTCCTTGAGCAGCGAAGGCACGAGTTCCCGCGGTGAATTAGAACATCTGGTTGAGAGGTATATTTTTTAATTTATTGATTAGAAATTTTTTTTAAAATTATTATATATAACATATAATTGATAAGAAAAAAACTTTTATACAGTGCTGAAGGTAATATGGAAGCTTCCAAACCTGAAGATACAGAGACTGAAGGAGCTGAGGGTAGTATCACATGGATGGCGCGGAAAAGGTTTAAAGCTGAGTAAGTAACCATTTCATTAAATACATATAAATTAATCTACTATACATAATTTAGTACACCTCTATTTATGTTCCTAATGATATCATAAAAGCGAACCAAATTATCGAAGAATAACGGACTTATTCAAATATTCAATAAAATTTATAAGTCTCTAACATTTTTATTAAATCCAATATTGCAACATCTCACAAACATCTCACAAAATCCTTCTTTCTAGGGACTTTAATCTTGAGAAGAAGATTGAGGCGCTACCGTCCCTGAGTCTGGAGGAGTTCCAAGCCATGAAGAAACAGCAGCGAACAAAGAAGAAAAAGATCATGCAAAAAGTCGGTGGCGGGTGCAGCAGTAGCTCCTCATCCAAAAAGCCACAGCGTGAGGACTCGCCCACTCAGTTCAGCAAAAAAACCGAAAGTGAGAAGGCAATGATATTACTGGTGGGCAGCCAGAAACGAAAAGCACGGAAGCAAAGCATCACGCGGAACACGTCAATATCGATCGATGTTCCGCCGCTCACCGTCGCCGAGGAACAGGAGCCCGGCAAAGGTGAACTTATTAAAAAACCTGTTACGAGTTTTTTTTTTTTTTTTTTAATCGATGCAGCAGAGTTTACACTTTGCGAACGGCGAGTGTAAATTTGTCCGTACGAGATTATTGACATTTGAGAGAGAGGAACTTTGTTCGTGCTGGAATTTTCAGACTTTAATGAGAGACCAAATAATCGTGTGGTAGTTCAAGGTCGATGAGTTTATACGTTAAAGTGTACTTTTGTATTAACCTTTTCTTGCTGAAATATTGATGCAAAAGCGCAACTTTTTATGTATAGATACATTAAAAAACTATAGTTTCGAATTTTTTTTTCTTTAAAAATCTTTTCGTCAAATTAAACGAAGATTTAATGACAGCCTCTGATTAAAGAAATAATTGCTTAATACTGTCGATTCTTCACTATCATTATACTACAATAGAAATAATTAAATATAATAAAATAAAAGTTTGATTAATTAAAATTATATTAAAGAGCTTAAAATAAATATTTTAAAAGAAAAATAGAATAAAAGATTTATTAAAATTGATAGTATCATTCATTCATAGCTTTAAAATACATTTATTATTTATTCTATAATGTTTGCAAGGTTTTATTGAATTTTTTGATTGAAATCATAAATATTTTTTAGCATGGTGCGCATCACCGGATCTCGAAGCCCTGGCTTGCCTGGCAGCAGTGGCCGCCAACCGCACGAAGCTCACCAAGTCGTAAGCGAGAGATTTTTCGAAAACGAAAAAGAAAAAAAAATTTTTCTCGACTTCGATTTTACCACTTTATACCTATTCTCTCTCTTATTTCTTACGAATCCTTCTTTGCTATAAACGTTGTACTGCTCGTACTCTCGTATCGCAGACGCGCTACACAATTGGCGTCTCGATTGATTTTATATACGATATATTTAAATAATCATTCGATGTTTATGATGGAGGAGAGGAGAGAAAAGAGTATATAGTTTTTAACGAATTAGCACTTACACATATACCGCAAGAAGGATATAAGAATAACGGGAATTATGTATACACACACACCTACACCCAGACCTAACATTCACAACCGTGAAGACTTCCGCAAAATAGAGAAAGTAAAAACGAAACGACGGGACACACATGCCCCCTCCCCCCCCCTCTTCGATTGCACCACTGGAGGTTCAGTCAGGTGTGTAATTGTACATATTAATGAAAAAAATAATAGGTGCAGTATTATTGAATTTTAATTTTTCTTCGTTCGTTCATTAGTTCTTTTTTTCTGTTTTTTGTCAACGATATATAATGGTTATATAATCAAAATGTATAGACTTGTCTGCACGCAGATTTGTACGTACAAGAGAGACGTGTGTGCCTTGTTCATAAGTTCGCGTACACGATATTTAAGTTTTTATTTTATTTTTTATTAAATGATAGGACCGTTCTTTTTTTATACGTGACGAAATGGAAAATTGTACATATACTATTATGTATGCTTAGAGCTCATGCTTTTCTGCTTCATTCGATTGAAACTAAAAAATGACGATTTTCAAATGAGAACCATTTCGAGAGTAATTTTACTTTTTGCAAAAAAGTAAGAAAAATTATTTTTGTACCGATATATTTTGTACATTGATTTTACCAAAACCATTCTAAGACAATTGAAAAGAATATATTTATTGACTTGTAGCACTATAGATGCGATTATGATAGTTTTACGTTTTAGAAACCAGTTTTACCAGGAACTGGAAATTTGTATTGTTATAATTTATTGAGAACACCCACACAGACACACATATACACATGATGTTGCTAAGTTAGACATAGAAAAAGGTTCTTCCAGAACTGGCGTTTGATTTTGTTATACAATGAAATTGTATAAATTAAAAATTTCTTGTAACGGGAATGAAAAATCAACTCGTGTGCTTGAAATTATGAACAACCGACTATTTTTTTTATACACAGCATGCAGGAGACGTGAAGCGAGGGAATCGTGGATCTTTTTTTATAAAAGTGGAATTGCCGATCGGAGCTACCTTATAAAGAAACATAACTTAAGTGCTTAAAAGTTAATGGAAAACTTAGAAAAAACATTTTTTTATACGCATACGATATGGACCAATGTAACGTCGCGAACGGACTATATATATAAACATAAATGTGATGTGTAACTTTGCCTCTGCTGCTTAAAAGCGGACATTCGAGTAATGCAATACAATGACTTCTGTTTTTGTACTTCATTCGAATGATACCACAATCGTTGCTCCTAAATCTATAATTATAAAAAGAGAATGAATTTCAATCACATTGTTATTTTAACAGAAGAAATATAACGAAGCATTCGAGTGAATTGCAGAAATCGAAGCGTCAATAAAAAATAGAAAAAAACGTAGGATAGAGTATATAGATTGCGCCTTTTCAGGTACCTCTTCGACTATAAACGATTCGCTCCGATCGGCAATCCCGTGACACGAGAGACGATAGACTCGCGTTGACAAAGCATTAAGGCCACTAATACATAAGTGTAAATGTATATTTATGATATTTATATAGCTTATAAATGTATATCTTAATATGATATGATAATGTTTGTAAAACGAGGAGAAAAGCGAACGGAGGAGGATGATTATATTTCTGTGTCTGTCGTATTTCAGGAGAGATGGTGAAAGTAAGAGACTTGTCTGTGATGATTTTTTGGCTAAAGGAATTTTTAATGTTTTATATTTTTCTATATTGACACTGAACTCTTTAATTTCGTTGAACGAAAAACTAAGATTCGAAGGTATGTTCTTTCTTAATGTGTAGGTGATACACTGGCTAGGTTTACTCGTTAACTTGAAGGAAAAAAAGATTATCTTTAGCGTTTCCCAAATCTTTCTCAATGTTTATCAAGTTATATTACACATGTAAGCAATAAATTATTTTGTTAAACTGTAAATATCTAATATTTACAAAATTATGATTCGGCTGAAGAAAACTCACGATCGTTTCCTCCGGAATTAACGAGTAAGTCTGCGCGCCGGTGAAATGCTGATAGTTTGCTTTTCGAACTTGTCCGCCAGAGATATATAGTGTGCATGTATGTTAAAACGGATTATATTTCAAACGTGCCTTGTTGAGAATACACCGGGGAAAGAAAAGAGAGCGAGAGATACAAGCCGAGATGACGATGATGATATATATACATAAAAGAAAAACACTTTGCAAAGCTCTTTTTTGCAGAACTATATATATATATATATATATACATAAAAAACTTTTGCTTCCTCGTGCCCACGTCAGGGCGACTCTATATACCTTTTTTGGTGACGAATTTTCTCAGAGAGAGTTTTTATGCGCGAAAAAAATGATATGTGTGTACTGTATTTGACTTGCACTTGATGGAATGTGGAGTAGAAAAGATTTGACCATATAATGATGATGATGATGATGATGATAATGATTATTATATTATTGGAAGGATTTTTTCGGATTTTACAGCACAAAGTGTGTACTAGCTTTAAAGTGACGATGTAATTTACACGAAACATACAAATAGAACCATATTATATATATATAAATATAAATATGTATACACACATGCTTGTAACATATTGTATAATGTTTATATCAACAATAAAGGTATGATATTTTGATGTAAAAAGTAGACATTTTTTGAAAAAAAAAAAAAAAAAACTCCTTACATTTTATACGTAAATAAACTAATTACTTTTAGATTTTAAGAAAAAATAATTAAACTGCAGAAAATTCTAATTTTTTATTGATTCTTGTACTTGCAAAATATTTGTTTACTTCAAGTTCTGTCAAATTCACTTTCAATTTAATTGATAATAACATTTGATACACTTGTACAGTCTCTATTTCAAGCTAAGATCATTTGATTAATAGTATTTTGGTATAGTAGTGTTGCACTTTTATTTCCTTAATTCCTATATAGGTATTTATTTTATTTATAAATAAAACATAAATCTAAACAATCACATGTTAAATTTATATTTAGCTCATTCAGACATATATAAAAATATCGCATTTAAAGCAATCCAAACCAAGTGAAACTTAAATATATTCAATCAACGAAATAAAAAAAGAACCGCATTCGACGACATCAAAACAATCATTCCAACAATCCAACAAGTTTAATAGCTCTGCAAATAAAATACCGCATTACTCTCGTACAGAGTACAGAGAGAAAGAAAGTAAGTACCACCCACACTCAAGACTCAACTCACTTATGCGCACACATCGTTTCTCACTCTCAGCCCCACTATCCACTATTATACTATACTTACACAGGCACACACATATATATGCAAGAGCAAACATATCAATCCAAGCGGTTTCTCGCGCGCGCGCAGCGGCGGCTCGGCTAGCATCAGCTGCGCGCGGGGATGCCATGCCGGCGGGTCGTCGTCGTCGTCGCCGTCGTCGATCATCATCATCATCGTAATCCTCAACATCGTCATCGTCTGCAGAGCGCGCGCGTCGAGGATTACCTAACGAGACGACGACGCGGGCCGTTCAGGCCCGGTGGTGATCGATAGCACGGCGGAGGTGTTGGAGATAGACTGGTGTAGTGCATTACGAACGAGAGAGAACAACAGTAGGAGTTGACGAAGACGGCAACGGAGCCAAGGGCCTGCAAGAGAGATGGAGGTTAGAATCGACCACAGGGTGTTCGTGGAATTGAGTGTAATAAGGGATAGGTTGGGAAAGAGTTTTTCGGTGAAATTGTGGGTGTTTGAGCGATAATAGAGATGCGGGTGAGTGATGGGTTTTGAGGTTAGGTTTGAATTGTTTGGGTTTTAGGGTTTTTTGTATTGATTTTGGAGGATTGTTTGAGGGTTTTGGATTGGAGATAGAGTTGTTTGGTGGACTTTTCGGTTTTTCGGGGTTAAGTTTGACGAATTTGCTTTTGATGAGGTTTTGATCAGTGTGGTAAACAGTTATGTGTACTTCCAAGATAATTAGGGTTTAGGTGTTTTTAAAAAGTTACTGCACGTGAAGAACACTTTTGCTCATGTTTTTATGTAAAACTTTTACATATGGAATTATATTGCATGTGTAAAAGTATAATTTACAATATGTAAATGCAAATGTTTATTATCGTAGGTGTGTAGATTGATGTAAAATGATATCTTGTTATGTGGTTAATTAAATAAGAACGTGTATATGAATTTCATAGAAACAATGTTTATTTTTTACCTATTTATAAATTGATTAAATTTTTTGTTATTTCTACCAGTTGATAAAATGTGTTTATACTAATACTTTTATAAAAAATGATTATATTTTTAAGTTTGTTATATATATATATATGTGTGAAAGTCTGATTTGTAATATAATAAGAAATACATAGTATTGTTTGTTGAGTAATCATTCAAAGAATGATAATGTTGTATGTCTAATTTAATCTTCTGGGCATGGAAAGTTTATTTTTATAACACATATATGAAAGTTCTTGCTATAAAATATAAAAGTACATAAAGAACATGAGTATCTTCTTAGGTTCATTTGTGAATTTGTGTATGAATTTTATATTAAGGGCAAGAATAATCAAATTTGTATATGTTATTAGGTTGACGAGTGTTCTGTGAATGGTGACTCGGGAGCTGAGGAGGATGAAGACGAGGAGTTGTCGCAAGGCTCTGGTACAGAAAGCAGTAGTAACAATAGTAGCGGTAGTAGTACCACAACAGATAGTGGCGAAGAAAGTGCAGATGAACAGGCTACAAGTAGCTCTGAAAGTCATAGTTCCGTGGACGAAGATGAGGAGGAAAATGAAACAGTTGAACACCCAGAGGAGGCAAGTATTGGGATAAGTAAATACAGTAAAAAGAGTAGAAAAATTAATAAAATATTATTTTTACATTCAGAGGTGGGAAACTGTTGCTGCTGGTGGAACAAAAGTCAAACTACCCCAAGACCTGTGTGAATATCCCTCTATTTTTAAGGAAATGCTTGATTACCCAAGGTTCTGGGATGAATGCTTGACAGAGAGTCAAAAAGAGTCATTGTATAGTTTCTTGCCAACCTTTCCAAAAGACTGCAATATCGAAGCGGAATTAGATAAAACTCTGGATATGCTTTTTAAGAGAGAAACTCATAGGTAAATATTGCATGTATAAAATATACAATTTTTCGTTTTTAAATTTCAAGTGCTTTATATATGCTCGATTTTTATTTATTATTTCAGGTTCGGTGTTAATCCACTAGATGATTTTCACAAACAGCTATCTGCTGGACACTTCAGGCCAGACATTAAGAAAACACGCACCAAGGTTAGGAAAGCACAGAAAAAGAAATGTTTATTCGAGGAGCGTAAGAGGGCTTACGAGCTGACAGAAGAGCTTCTGAAATCGAGAGAAAGTTTATTATCTAATGCTTACAACCAAGGCTTTAACCAACCGACGCGGCCAGTTTCAAAACCACGATGGAGGAAGCCAAAGCCTACATTGGGTAAAAACCTTACCACAATTTCATCATCAAACATCCTTTTTTTATACTTAACCGCATTACGCACTTATTATCTCTTCATAATGTGATATTAGTCGACGAGCGAACGCAGCTGCGCTACCAGGAGGAATTGAACGCGATCAACTCCGAGGTTGGCGCCTCCTCGGGCTTCCTGCCCTCGGACTCGCAGTCCGATGACGAAGACGGCAACAGTAGCTGTCTGCTCACCCCCGCGCAAGCTAGTACGGGCGGTAAGTTGCAGCAGCAGTTGCAGCTACTACAGCAGCAGCAGCGCAGGAAAAAACGGGCGGCTCTGGTTGCCCAACAGCAGCAGCCGTTCCCCGTGCCCACGAGAGCCATGCATCTCAGGTAAGTTCTGGAATAATCCTTAGTAGTGTAATAACTACCACAAAATTTGTTAAAAAGTATCGTATATAAAATGAAATGGAACTTTTACAGTCCGGAGGATGATCAGACTAGGCCGGTGTACTCGACACATCAGAGGGTAGGAGCTGAATGCGGTGGTGTTGGAGTGGGTACGAGTTTGTCCACGATCACGATAAAGCCTGAGTTGACTGAGGACTCGTACAGGGCGATGCTAACGGAGCATAAGAAAAGAAGGGCGCGGAAGGATGTAAGTTTGGTGCTGTGATTTTAAATAAATTTCTAACCAAAGGAGTATTTAGTTGAAAAAAAGAACTGGAGAGTATTTAGCGTTTATTGAGGGGTGGTATCCCCATTTACATTGATTTCTTAAACTATCCAATATTAGTTTGAATTCAAATCAAATTTTTTTTAACACATTTAACATCCTTCGAATTATAAAATTTTAATTTTTTAAATAACTTGACTCATTTAGAAACAAATTATTTCCTTGTATTTCAACAATTTCAATTATTCATAATAAAAGAAAAAAGAAATTGAAAGCATTGACGTTAAAGCAAATAAGCACATAATCTCATATATCTATATTATCTCAATCGTTATTAATTAATATTAAAATTTTTTCGTACGTTACCTACTCTTCTGTACCTGAATTTCAGACGCACCCCGAACTAAACACGCAAGGCATAGCTCTCTCGGACCTCATGCAGCGAGCGCAACACGGTCAGAAGCACAAGCTTACACCCTCGACCCGGCTACCCACCGTGCGAAAACGCATCAAGACCGAGCCCCAGGCCCTACAACCCCTACCTCAGCCACAGCCCCAGACACAGCCCCAGCTACAGCCCCAGCCCCAGCCCCAACTGCAACCACAAGTCCAACAACCGCTTCTACCTCAGATTCCTCAACCAGTTGTCACGCCAATCTCTCGGCTTATCTCAACGCCTGTAAAACTTGAGAGCGATACGAACAGCCACACGAGTGGCGACTACTCGCTCCACAGCGCCGATGAACTCAAGCACAGCGTCAGCAGCATCGAACAGCCCGATCACAAACCGCCGGCGTGCCTGTTCGCCGGTGCGGATGAGGACGAGCCCGAGCTCCTGGATGAACCTGATCCAGAGCCTGAACCAGAGCCTGAACCAGAGCCCGAACCAGAGCCCGAGCATGTGATTAAGGACGAGCCGATTGACCATATAGAGCTTATGGAGCAGAAGTATGAGATTGAGCCGCCAGCTGCGCAACCACCGTCGACGATTATGGAAGAGTTAGTTTCTTTTGCATCTTGCATTTGGGCTTTCAATTGCTCATTGATTTTTAAGTAGTTTTATAAAAGAACGATATTATTTTTTTGAACATATTCAAATAGAAAAGATATTGAAATTGATCTATGTAGTTTATACCTATATATTTTTTTTTCTCAAAGATGAACTAAAAAAATGTCGGAATGTTTTATAAATGTATATATTCTAGTATTGTATTAAATGATGTACAAACATTAACATTGGATTTAAAATCTGTTCTAGGGGGCTAGATGCGAGTCATGACGAAATGTCATCCCCGCTGCACTCAACGGATATCAAGGAGGAGATCGAGGACATGGACTATGAAACCGAGATTAAGCCCGAGATAAACCTAATCCCGAAAGAGGAATTGCCATTGCCGATACCAGTGTCTATCTCAGTGCCGATTCCCGTTGAGATCGAGGAGGAAATCGACAAGAAGGAACTCGATCTCGATAGCATCGATATGATGCAGCTACCGATTCAACTCGACGACGGTATCGACATTCTTGCAGACGTAAAGTAAGCCACCCTTTTCACAAACATTACTCAACTCGTTTAAGTTTGATTAAAAGACCTTACTAACGCATTTTTTGTCATTAACAGTGCGTTAACGTTTTCTAGATGCGAAGTCGACAACGTCATTACGATACCGGAGAAAGACATTGTAGACTCCATCGAAGACATAGTCCTGAACGGTGACGAGCTCATGCAGGAGACTCACACTTGTTTCTTCTCCCTCATAAGAGACGCGTTTATGTCCAAAGGCGAGTACCGGATGAATCGAACGGAGATGAAGGACTCTGTTATCTTGTGGCAGGATAACCCTATATCACCACTAAATGATTGGTACTCGCTGGTTCCTTCATGGCCGGCTCTGGTCCCGCTAGCGTTAGGCTTTCTGGCCGGGGAGCTGGTGTATCCGCAAGATCCGCTGTTGGATGGCGATCAGGAGCTCGTGCCGTATCTAGAAAACAAGGGGAGAGGGGTGTACGCGTGGATCGGAGCTGGAAGGGATTCCGATTCAAGGCTGACCATATTGTGCACCAAATTTCTCCTGTACAAGTAAGATATCTTTCAAGTTGATACCCACTAATCCAACGAATTAATAAACATTCTTTCGTGGATTGAAGCTTTCGATTCAAGGCGGGTAGCATCTAATAGACTTTACTAGTCTGAGTAAATGATAATTATCATTTTTTAAATTTAATTGTTCGATACTCATGATTAGATAATTTAGAATATTTCTAAATGATTATTTAACAAATTATAAATATCTCATTATAAAATAATATATTATATCAGAAATTAAAGAATTAGAAGTCACTAAAGCAAATTTAATTCAATTTCCACAGAGACTCTCTGGTAATACCCAAACCACTACCTTTACCTGTCACAACATCGACGAAGCAACACCAGCAGTCCCATCAATCCCAACAACACCACGTGCAATCCACCCCGTCCACGACGATCAACGCCACTCTCGAACTCTCAACTCCGGCCACACCGGATACCACATCTTCAACGCCGACTACCGTCACAATCGAGAGCATACTATCAGACACCCTGGCCTCGAATTCTGCCGAATGGGAGCCACCCAAGGCACAGTGTCCTACGGACTGGAAGGTCAAACCGTCGACGTCAGAAGAGAAGGAGGAGTTCAGGAGACAGGAGAGGATGAGATACGCAGCACCACATAAAGCTTTTACATACAGGATGCATGGTTATTCGTCGGTCGTTGGGCCTGTCAAGGGCATCTATCAGCATAACGCGGGTATGGGTCAAGTTTTCATAAAGTTGGTTTTCTTCTTGATGAGAAGAGGGGACCGGAGTGTTCGTGTCACTTAAAGTGACTGTTTAGAAAATAATTTTCGTTGTTTAGTGAGGTGTAGCAATCTATGCAGTAGTATGTATACATCTTAGGTGGTTTGAGTAGTGAAAAATATTTGTGACGAAAATCATCGATGACTGCAGTGTATAATTTGTTACAGAAATTCAATCAGTTAATTTCCCTTAATTTTCAGCCAATTTACTCTGTAATTCGTTTACATTTTTTCATTAACTGTAATTATAAATTATTCTACATGTACAAAATTTTTATTGAAAATGCCAAATGCTAGCAAACGATAAGAAATCCTTTTCAAAAGTCAATGTGAATCACACGAACCACTTTTAAGATCATACATTTTCACCGCTCACCCAAACCAATACTAACTCACTCTATTCAACGAATCCAGGGTCTGGTTTAACAAAAGCACGCGGTCACTCGCTGCTCGTCCCGGACAGGCCAAACTTCGTCACGATTCTTGCGCTGGTACGCGACGCCACGGCCAGGCTACCGAATGGCGAGGGCACTCGCTCTGACATCTGCCAACTCCTGAAAGACTCGCAGTACATCCAGGAGGACATATTCAACAACGACAAGGAGGGTAATCTGAATTCCGTGGTGTCGGGCGCCCTCGATCGGCTGCATTACGAGAACGATCCGTGCGTGAGGTACTACCCCAAGAGGAAAGAGTGGCTGTATCTGCACAGAGCGCGCTCTGAATCGGAATTCGGTAATTTTTTTATTTTATAATTAATGTATAACTTGGTCTACTAATTTATGAGGGGCAGAAAATTGGTTCGGTTCGACAACTGCTTATAAAGATTTTCGGATAATTTCTAAGCAGTTATTTTAAAAGCATCTGATATTATTAAGTTTTGTGATATTCTAGAAATTTATTTCATTAATATAATAAAAGTATAAGATAGCGCGGTCGTCCCTCAGGCTCTTTCTACATTGGACAGATACTTGCCTTCGGAGCGCTCCCGCGCTCCTTGATAAGAGAATATCATTATTATGAATATATATATATACAATTTAATTGTATGTAATAAATCCTCTTTGCAGAAATGTACCACCAGCAGCTTCAAGGCGTGCCAAAGAACAAGAAGAGCTCGAGCTCAGCTGCGAGGAGCAAGGCTCAGTCAGCGCACAAAGTTGTCAACTCCAAAGAATCCGTAACGACGACCATTGTCAAGGAATCGACCTCCAAGAAAGAGAAAAAGGCCGTCGCTCAAGTAGCACCTACGATCACAAGGTACACATGCTCCCCTTATTCACTCCACCTATTCTAACACCTAAAATCTAAAACATGGATTGCTCCCCCACAGAGCTGTCACGACCTTCAGAAAGGAGCCGGCGAAGAAGCTCGAGGAGAAGATCATCAGTGTGGTGGATCCGACGTCCCTGTCCGGTGTCGACCAGCTCACCACCATCATCACCCAGCAGCCCGCCGTTACGTTACCCCAGCTGACACCCACGACAACAGCAGTAGCTGCGTTGTCAACGACGCCGGTAGTGGCAAGTATCGCTCCGACCTCGATACTGTCCAGCAACGTCGGTGCCCAGACACTGACTAGTTCCAGTGGGCAGTCGATCGTCGCGGTGTCAACTGTGCCGCAGCCCCAGACAACGACGACCGTCGAAAAAGAATGCCCAGCCACTGTCATCTCCACGATACTCGAGCCGAAGGCGCAGCTAACCATGAACGCTACGAGAGGTATGATAAATCGATAGATCTTATTTCGTAGGTTTAAGAAGAGATGTTTCTGATAGTTATTAGTAATGACTTTAAATTTCAACTTCTCAATAAGTTTCTGATAGTTCTTTAAGATCTACTGATTGTATTAAAATTAAATAACTATACGGATGATTGTTGGGCTGATTTTTTGTTATTATTATCCGAATGTTTAAAGTTTCATAGCTTTATCATAGTTATTCTTAAATCTCTTAAATTTCAGCTGCCTCAAGCCCGTCGACCGTGAAGAAAGTGAGCACCGTCAAGCCCGTCGCGGTTGTAAAATCCAGTGGCGCCCAGAGTCTCCTCCAATCGAACCAGCAACATTTCCCGCACCAACAGATCCAGGTTTCCACGTCCGCGGGTCTGCAAACCATAAGGTTATCGGGCCACTCGGTGCTACAGTCGGCGCAACCATCGACGACGAGCGTTGCAACAATATTCCCGAGCGGCGCCAAGGTGATACAGAGCCAGGCAACGCAGTCGCAGCAGCAGACGGTGCTCAACACGCAGGCAGGCAAGAGTATACTCACGGCGAATATCAAACAGCAGCAGCAACAACAGCACGTGCTGCCAGGAAAGACGTTGCTGGCGTCGCAGATAAAATTAGGTACGAGGGTATTTAAAAAAAATGATTAGGACAATTAAAGGCAGAAAATGAATGTTTTTTTATCCATTTGTCCATTTTTATCCACCCATTACCTGAAATTTACATAGCTTCTCTTTATTTCTTATCTATGTATAGTGTTCATACTATAAAACAATATTTTTATTTTAAAGATCGAGATAAGTTTGTGCATTATTGATAACTTAATCCATAAAAAATATAAATTATTTATAAAAAATTACCTACTTGCATTTTACCAATACAAATTTAAAATCCAAAGACTTTTTACAATATAACAATACTTATATCTTTTTCCAGTGAGTTCCGGTCAGATAAAATCTCTGCTCACCGGGCACGGTCTGCAGGGTCAGACGATCTTCATCAAGCAATCGCCCTCGGCCTCTACCTCCCAGTCCCAATCGCAGCAGAACCAATCTGTTCAGCCACAGGTTCAACAACGTGTCGTCGCCGCTACTCAGCAACAGCAAACTCTACAAAATTCGGGCATGCAGAGGATATTCGCGCAGATAGGCGGCAAACCAATCGCTGTGCAGATCCAGCAGTCGCCCCAGCAGCAGCAACAACAGCAGCAGAAGGTCTTGGCGAAGGTGTTGACGAGTACGGGTACGGGGCAGCTGATTTCCGTGGAGAGTTTGCTGGCTCAGAAAGGGCTGAAGCTGGCGACGACGACGGCCCATGCGAATCAGCTGGCGAGGCAGGGGAACAAGGTTATACAGACGCAATACCAGGTAAATATGATTTCTCATGTGATGACAATGAGCAGTGTATCAATAACCTTTTTCTTAAAATTTCTAGTAATTTTAAAAATTTATGAATTTTCAATCATATCATAAATTAATTTTTCAGGTCGTATCGCAAGCACAGTCTTCCACCGGCCAACCAAAAATCATCGTCAGCTCTCAGTCTCCCGGCCAGCAGGGCCAGTCTCAGCAGGCCGGCACCCAGCAAACTGTTCGCATGGTCACTGCCCAGCTAGCTGGCAAGCCGATCGTCCTGGCGAGCAGCGGCGGTGGCAAGAGCGTGGGCGTTAACATGGCGGCGGGTGGAAACGTCGTCCTCGGGAAGCAGAGCACCGCTGGTGGGCAACAATCCGGACAACAGCCCATCATATTACCCAGTCAGCTGCTCAACATAAAGACACTGCACGGGTTGAAAGTTATACCCACGCCCGCGGGATTGAAGACGACGGGGCCGGCGGTATACGCCAGGGTCATCGCCCCTACGACTCTCACGCAGACCAACCAGTCGAACGTCGTCGTTCAGCAGCAACAGCAACAGCAGTCGCAACAGCAACAGCAGCAAATGCAAAATGCGAGGAACAGTCCGTTCAGCGGCTCGCAGTGAATAAGATGAGGGTTAGGTGCAGTGGCGTTGGTAAAGCGGGTTTTCGTGACCGGTGGTTGATATTGGTTTGTAGGGGAATACTGGCGTTAAGAGAAATGTTTTGATGGGTGTTAAGTTTCTTGATTTTAATACTAATGATTCGATTTCAAAGGGACGTTATAACATGGAAAAGGAATTCATCTGCTCATTGATTGCCTTGTAGAATTACAAAGGTAGTTAATGAGTGTAGGTGAATGTATTATTATCAGACACAACTATGAATACGGTATACAATTTTGTATTTAAATGTAGTTGAGTAATTGTGGAAGAGAACTAGTATACACAGTCAGTGTTTTCAATACTGAAATGTTTTATATTTATAATATAATATTTTAAATATGAATCTATAGTTTTCTTTATTTTAGTACTCAAAATTATGTGAATAAAACATACTCTTGTAATTACTCAAATAATTAGTACTTTTGAAGTTTTGAAATTTGTTTTTTCCACTTTGATTCTTGTACATGTTGTATCAGATTGTAAATAAACGTGAATTACCGAAATATTTCGTAGGGATTGACAATACGCTTTATACAATGTTACGTAAGGTCATACCAAAACAATGAGAAAACATTTTTCTTCATATGCATTATATAAGCGACTGCAAACGAATAATTTAGAAAATCGTCAGAATTTTTTACAAATTTTTGGTCGAGTAGATATCTAAATCACGGTCACCATTTCAACACGCTTTACCAACGTGAAAAAAATTTTTTTAGTGTACATATATACAATTTTTGTGCTGAATCTCCCGATGAACTGCCACGCGACAATTGATTTTTGCAATTTCATACGCAGTGTCGGTGTGTAACTGTACAGCAACAATGACTCTGTGAAAGTGAGCATGGACGCGTAAGTGCAAGTGACGTGTATGTGAATTTTGTGTTGACAACCTAGGATATATACGTATTGGTTTTTGAAGGAGCCGTAGTGTTAATAATTAATTGTATGAATAAAAGAGTTAAGATAGATAGTTTCAATTTTAAAAACAAAAAAAAAAGTCACTCATGTGCTGTTTCCTCATAACCTCGTTTCTTGTATAATGTTCCATAAATCAAAAAATCTTTTTTACATACGTGTGTATGTCTGGTTTACTGGTTTTTCAAACAGTTTTGGTTTGTGGAAAGTTTACGTCAATGAAAAAAAAAGGTTAAGTACGCCTTAGAAGTTAGTCATTATACATGTAAAGTTTAAGGAAAGGTAAATAGAAAAACAACACGAGATTTTTATTTGTGAATTAACTTTTGATACTTTTATTGCATTAAATATCGGCATTTTTTATTCCACAAAAAAGTATGTAAATAAATTTGTATTTCGTTTAAATTAAATTATTTTTAGCCTATCAAACGAATTATCATCTTGTATAGAAAATTTAATTACACATTAATTTATTCGACTAATTATATAAAAAAAGAGAAGAAAAAATATATAATTACGCAGTGTTGAAAACACACTTTCTTTCTCTCACACTTATTTATTACTCGTGAACTTCTTGTAAAGAACCTGCGTGTAACGTCGATAATAATTAATTACGATTTAAATAATAATAGTTATAATAGTAACAATAATAGTAATGTCCATCGAGAGCGTGAATGATGGGGGAAGAAATGCTACAAATTCGAAGGAGAGTTATGCGTCTATTTACAGATGTTCTCGCGAGTATACGTACAGAAACTGCGCGCGTGAGAGGAAATATATATGATTTAAATACAAAGGCACTCGCACACTCGACAGAGAGACAGATGATGGGCTCCTGCAATATTTCCAACTCGAATATGCGTGTATAAATAAAAAGTTACTTTTTTCGGTACACTCCATCATCTTCATTTTCTTTTAAATTATAATTTAAAACTATCTTAATCCTACAGCAAACAAAGAAAAGACAGAGTTTCTTCTTCGTTGCTCTACGAGCTAATTAAAAAAAAATATAGCTACTCTTTCATTCTCTAGACAGCCACGAGGGAAAAAATATATCATCGCTGCCGTGTCTTTGGTATGTTTTGTATAGTTTAAAAAAATAAGCGGCGTTCTCGTCTTCTTCGTTGTCCATATTTCCTTCTCCGAAGATATATACCGACGAGCAGCGCCGCCTTTGTTTGTATGTGTGTTTGTGCGGGCATGCATGTATCACATACACGCACGCGCGCGCCAGACATGAGCATCGAAGAATACTTGATAATGGTAAAAGTAACAAGCAAAGCGTACTGTCGAAATTTGTTCAGTAGAAAGCTCCAATTACTACGCGACTCGTGGTACGCTGGCATCGATTACTTGTTACTTTCACATATAGTCAACTCAGACCTTCACTTCTCTCCTCACTTCTTTTCTCGTACAAAATCATCCTATAGCTCCTCGAAGGTAAAAAGTACCAGTAGTGAGGTTGCCCTTCGTACCAGGTATCCATCAACAATACTGCTAATTACTCCTCGTCATTCCTCCATCAATAATCTAATTAAAAAATATACATTCCACTCGATGTACGATAAATTATCTGAAATCTCTTGAACCACGTTGAACACTTTTCCAGATCCTCGAAATCTCTCTCTTTCTCTCTCTCTCTCTTGTCCATGCTCACAACGCGATTTCATTACGCCGTACAATCCATCTCCTTAATCTCCTCGAATATATCTATGAGATTGTTCACGCCGATGAGATAACCGTCCTCGTGGTTGCCAACCTGCCACTCGGCGTCGTGTAGTATGTGTGACAGATGCTGAGGTAGCGGCAGTGTCTTGGCGAAGTCGATCATCCAGACGCCTGCGCTTTTAGCATCGTGGACGAAGAGGAGCGACGAGCCGACAACCTCGTGCGTCGCGAAGAACGGCGAGGCCTTCAGAGTGGCGCGGATCGCCTTCAGACGCTGCAGGTACTTGGGAATGGCATGCGGATAGCCGTCGATAAAGCGCCGCAAGGCTTCCATTACCTGGAAAGAGAGAAGAAAATCTTGGTTAGTTGGGTTTGCTTGTTTTTGGTAATTGTTCGTTTGTATTATAGCGAATTTTGATTTGTCTGAGGGAGTATTATTTCAAATTAAGGTAATAGGTTTCCTTCATGGTAAGTAGTAAGAAATTTCTGTGTTTGATGTAGTTTTAATACAAGTGAAAATTTAAAATTAATCAAGAACAGAAGGATAAATATGTTGAAATTGACTTAATTATGTTTATGAAATTGAATTTAAAGTATGTAGGCCTTTGCATAATTTCCTAGAATTTTATATAATAAAAGAATTGAGGATTTTAAAGTGAATATATTTTCCATAAGTCTAAACAACTGTTTGTTTATTATAAATTTATCACGTATACCTATTATAAAAAGATTTGGCAACATTCGACTACTTTGCTGTACTTGAGTTAACTCGCAGTTTTATCGAATGCGAGAAAGAAATTGATACTTTCGTACATCGCGAACAAATGCTATTATATTCTTTTCGTTTCATCAATTTTACAGGAAAATAGAATAATTTATGTATTGATACAATTGCAATGATCGGTTTAACCTTTACATAACAGTGGAGCAGTATCGCAATTGGAGGGCAGCTTAAGTAGCGTTTCGTTCGTAAATTGATTTCTTTTTTTAGCTCAATCAGCTCTATCAAGTTATCTATAAAAATATCCTTATTGTTTCAAAGCGCTTGTAGAAAAATAAATTTTGCCAAAAGTCATAAAAATTAATTTATTCTATTCTGGTTATTTTGTGTATAAACGTTTATAATAATGAGCATTAGTTGCAAAAATAAACATATTTTCCTAAAGATCGAAATAGATCATCCCGGAAAATTCGTTTCACCGAGAGAAGATTTCAAATCGATAGATGACGAGCCAATAAAATCGACGGATCATAAACAATTCCAATTCTATGGAAAATTAATATAAACTTTGCTTTGAATCGCAAGGTAAACGAAACCTTCGGCAAGATCAATAGAGACAGCCGGCAATGAGTACAGAGGAAATCAGGAAAATAACTGACCGCTTTTATTCGTGAGACTAAATATAAATTTGCATTAAAAAAAAAAGATATAATTGAGTTGGCTTGTGGCAGCTGAATGGCGCGGAAACAAACTTTAAATACGTCTTGTTGATTTAACAAAATGTTTGCTATTTTTTAGAATGTAATAAAAAATTTTTATAATTATTTTCGCGTTTTTAGTGAAAAATTTGATCGTATTTTTTAATATTGTATTGAATTTTGACTTTATCGGATGTTATTACAGATTTTCTATAGATATCAGATTTCAATAACCAAAATTTCGATTCCTTAAAATCATAGACTCTGACATCCTTTGAAAAGCTGTTACCAAACAACGTATCCAGCGTTTTTCAACTCGCCTACTTTGAAAAACAACCAAAAAAAAACCTCCTCTCAGACCCTGATCAACGACCGCAACATTTTACGCAACTCCGGGCACAAAAACCGTACAAAAGCAACTTGATAACGCACCTGTTCGCGCGTCCGCGTGGTCTTGAAGTCCTTGGAGCTGCCGCCGCGCGCGAGCTTCATGCCCTCGACGCGGAAGCCGAGGGTCGCCGTGCTCGAGATCGTCTCGCGCCAGACCATGTAGCGGGGCTTGGTCACACCCTGGAGTCTACGTTCCTCGGCGCTCGGCGCGCTCGGGTCCACCTGCACCATCTTCTCGTACATGTCTTTGCGTAGCTGGAACAGATATTCGAATAGGGGATTGTTACAATGGTTGCTCTCGGGATACCAAAAACGCGATAATGATATATTGTTGATGAGGTGTGACAATTGGCCAATTGCAGATGGGAATGTCGCTAATGTATTGCAATATTATTTGCCAGTTTTCAAGTATTTTGTAAAATAGTCAACGGGGAACAAAACTGCAACGAAACGTCGTAAATATCTATTTATAAACTTTATATTCAATCATCTAAAAAATACCCATAAATTTCCCGCGCGTCACACGCAAACACGCGCTGACATATAGTCTATTCGTCTACATCGGCCTCTAAGAGCAGCCCCGAATTCACGTGTGATTGAGCTTATCACACCGCCTCATCAAACAAACTCGTGGACGCACGCACGCGCCGGATAATTAATTTGCATGCCGAGGATTTCAATAACACTCGCACTTGTCATTGCCGAACTCGCCGACCGCAGCTGTGCAAAGCTGCGAGATCTCTCTCCTCGTTGTGACGCCGAGGGAGAGAGAGAGAGAAAAACGATTTTTCATTCGACTGAACGCGCCTACGTGATTAACGACGCATATACTACTCCCGTGCGTATAAGGAATACGCGAAAAAGAGGGAGAAAGAGGATGGAGAAAGAGGTGGACAAAGGGTTCGCTGGAGCGGACCGTATTATTGGGCTCGTTCGTGGATATATTATGACGTGTGGGAGTTTGTTTGACTGTTGAATGATGTAATTATTGATGGTGGATTAGGCATCACAAGCTTTTGTGCTTTTAAATTAAAAAAAAAATCCTAATTTGAACTATCAATGAGATGGAGCCTCACCTTTGGTCTCTCCTTGGCTTTGGCGAGCTCGGACTCGAGGTACGTCCTGACGCCGACCTTGCAGTCCATGACGCAGGGCTGCTCAAAGTCGCCGAGTAGGTCCTGCAGCTGGAGATACGAGGCGACGATGGGGCTCTTGTCGATGTTCTCGTTCTCCTTCTCGCTCGTGTCCTTGTTGTTGTTGCCGACGACGACGACGCCGTCCGCGTGATTGCCAGCGTCCTTTACTCGCTCCTGAAATACCACAAACGGGGATGTTACGGTTATAGCTTTGGGGAATTTTCAAGTACAATATTATACTGTTTGAACAACATATATATATACACGCGTGCACGCGCGCTACAGGTTGAAAAATTACGTATGTATCAGATCTTTATATATACACAAAGCATCTTTTACGCACGCTCTCTGTGTTTTCCCCCCGACGTTATCAGTTTGACAACGATTACCATAATTTTTCGTGTCAATAACTCGAATTCGCAGAGGAGTTCGATATATTTCGCAGAATTATGTTCATCTCTATTCAACCTGGCTTATGTGCACATGTATTTTCGATTAACGAAGGAAAAGGTGTATATACTTACAGCAATGTCGTTCTCCCGAACGTCTAGGACACCTTTGTACTCGGGCACGTAAGGCCTGAGCACGTCGTGCATGAGAAGCCGGAAACAGGCCTCCTCCTGGGGACAGAGCTTCTTCAGGATCGTTCCGGGCATCGGGCCCGCTCGAAAGTTACCCTGGTGGCCGGCTAGCTGTACCTGCGCACAAGAAAGATCACGCCTTTACGTTAATACTCGCGTGGAACGGGAAAAAGTATATATAAGTAGTTGGATCGATTGGCGATGCAGACCTCGTACTACTAAAATTCATCGCTTTGCAATTTCTGAATATATTTTTCTTTTTGCATTTATACTTTCTGCGAGAATGTGATATGAAGTTTTGCCGATTGCCGAGAGAGGAAATTCTCGACCACTTTATATAAGTTTACTCGTAACATCGTACGAGAGAAAAAAAAGACGAAAATTGAAAAATTCGACGATTTAAACGGTTATTAAACGTATATATAATAGAAACTTACCCATGGGTACCGCTGCTTCTTGTACGTCTGGAAGAACGGCGTCCAGTGCACGATGTTGCGCAGTTTCCTCCATCCGGACGTCTGTAACAACAAAAAAGACACAGCCACAAATTAATAACCCTGCGTTTACAACACGATAAAAATCCCTAGATACTATTTCATGTACCAGCAACCCCCTTCATCGCGTAAATTCTCATTTTCTCTCTATACCAATACACACCACGCGAGGAGAGACAAAAGCGCCAAGGTTAGGTTTTTCGATAAGCTCTCGCGTGTGCGCCTCGCTGCACGCACACACATACCTATCTCTCTCCTCGTATTCTCGAGGCTATTAAATTTAATGGAATGATAGTATCGGGAAGACGTCACGTGAGAAACAACGCCGATTAGATAGTTGAGAGGGGGAGCTTATTACAGGTGCATTTATTAAACGTCGAAGTGTCAACGAACGGGTATATAATAAGCGCGCAAGTTCAAGGAAGATCTTTGACGTTGGTGTATACCTTTGTAACGACAGTCCGGTTTTCGATCTCCTCGTTCTCGATCTTCTCGCTCTTAAAGCTCTGATCGGAGTCCCACTCGCTGCTGAGATCGTCGCCACTGGGCTCGCTCCACTCGACATTGTTACCGAATAAGGTGGGCACGTCGAGGAGCTCGAGGTACTGCCTGTAACCGGGCGCCTCGCAGCAGTTTCTGAGATTCTTCACCTCCTCGTCCTCGGCCACATCGGCGCTCCTCTGGCTCCTAGGCGGACAGATCGGTGAGGGGCTTCTCGACGACGACGAGGATCTCCTTCCACACTCGGAGGCCGACAACGTAAGCCGCCTCGAGTTCCTTCGCACTCTACTCCTCGCGATCTTCTTCTGTCTCGCCAAGTGGCCCGATCTCTTCCCTTCGCAATTATTGTTGTTGTTGTTGTTCGTTATGCTGCTGATGTTGTTGTTGTTGATATTGTTGTTGTTCGGCTCATTGTCGAGATCGTCGTCGCAGAAGCTCGCCCGCGTGCAGACGATCTTCGGGATGACGCGCTCGCACGCCACTTCCTGCATCGTTAATGAATGAGGCGTGTGCGTACGTACGTACGCACGAGCTTTCTCTCTGTGTTAAAATATCACGAGAGCGGCGCGTTTATGCACAACCCGCTTTCTCCGCCGAGGCCGCTCGATACAACACTGCCGCTGTATACCGCCGCTCAACAAAGCACTCGCGCAAGTCCTTGTTGCATTTTACTCGGCAAAACAAAACTTTGTCTCAAACGACCACTACGTCTCTTCTTCTTCTTCTTCTGTATACATGTGCGATAAAATACACACACTGGTCGGTCACCGTAAAAGAACGATCCTTCCTTCTTCTCCGTGTGGGAGAGAGAGAGAGAGAGAGAGAGAGAGAAAGAGAGAGAGAGAACCGGTCACCACGACGCTCGGCGCACGACTGCTAGCGCGGCGCTCCGAGCTGTGCCAGACAACTGGGATGGAAAGCGATCGCGCGTGCCACTTTTTTATTCCGGCCCCGCGATAACCGGCTATATGCGCGACGAGCTGCGAGCGCGCGTATGACGTCTTACGCTCGCCTCGCGTGCGCGCGCGTACAAATTTTCAAGAGAGTGAGAGAGAGAGAGAGGGACGTGCGTGCGGTTCTTCGGCGAATGAACTCTATGCGCGAGGTGGGGGACGACGCACACGTGTGTGGGAGGGATACATAGGGGTTAGATCTGAGGAGTAGGATCGTAAGGATGTGTGTCGGCTGAATGACAGATTAGGATAGCTTCCCGGTCGCTGTAATTTTTGTAGTTTACAGAGCGATTATTGTTTATGTTCCTTGTTTTCATTTAATTTTTCTCGTTCTTTGTAGGGTTGTTGCTGCTGATCCTTAAGTCTTTAAGCATTGGATAATTGATGTTTGCCTCGATTAAAAGTACAATATTTGGTTGAACACAGCATCAAAAATGATGTCCAATCGATAATCGTGCTCCACTTAGCGCCGAGATTTTGTAAATCACTTCGTTCCACTATATATATACATGGTCCCGGTACAATTCCGCTTTACATCAGCAGAGCGTTTGCGCTGTTTATTATACCGTTGACTCTCTCTCTCTCTCTTCTCGCGCGCGAGTTAGCGTTCGGTGCGAACGCACTCTCCACTCCAGCGAGCTTTAGCTTGCTTTCATATAGTCTCTTTGCTTGCGCCGGCTTTGTTTGTCCGTGGCGTGCATGTGTGAGAGAAAATTGGGGGTGTAATTGGAGTAAGTTATACCTGTCTTGTTTGCTCGTTTAATGGAGCGACTGTAAGGTCTGGGAGATCTAGGTCAATAGCTGTATAATAGATTTTCGAAGAGAATCACAATGTGATTAGAAAATTATGTTAATTGTCGTTAAGAAAGAGGTGTGGTTTGATACAGAAGTTTTGGTACTTTTTTGCCCGCAGACTTTTGGATTGACGAGAATGTTTTTAAACGATAGGGGAGTAAGTATACTTTTTGATTGAAAGAATGTGGTTGTAAATTCAAGTATCTTCTCCTTAGACACTAAAAGATGCAAAGGTTGATTTTGTAGAAGTTTATGAGCGATCAAAGTTGCTCACAACTACCAGAAATACCGATTATTTAACTAGTAGCGCACGAAAGATCAGACGACAGTTTTCACGAGAACGAAATTCGTCAGCACGACATGTAAGTAAACAGGACGACGATTTTCTGCTTAGCCGCGGTGAAACTTATATATACACGGGCCATTGACGTCGATAAAATTTCAAAATGCATTCACAGAAAGTTTTTCGCTTTCACATAACGCGTGCGCGTCGGCGACGCCTCGTTGACGAAACATCCTGTATCAGTCGCTATATACGACGACTGCTAAAGTTTTAGTAAGCATATATAATGTATATATCACAGGCGCACACCTGGACGTTATATTTAGACGTGCTGACTAAACATTATATGCTTTTTACGTCATTAAATTATTATAAGAGGGTCGCGTGTTATTCCTTAATCTGCATTTTTTCACCGTCTCTCCCAGGTGATATAAAGAGAAAAAGAGAGAGTCGAAGTTCGATTATTCTTAGCTTATCGCGAGGAAGCGAATGCCAATATAATTCCGAAAAAATTTTTCAATAACGAATACTTCCGTATATAAGCTCCTTAATGAACATATACGAGGAGATTGCCTTTATCGGAGGGAAAAGTGAGAATGGTTGTAATTGTGAAGAGAGAATCGGTTTATGATCTCGTAAAAAGGATCAAGGAGTGGATTATAAATTGTCGCGGGGGGATTTAATGGCTCTTGACAATGTGCGTCGATGCAGTTTATTAAAGTAATGGTCTTTTGTGAGAACGTTTTATAAGTATAAGAAAAGGCTTTTCATGAAGTTCCATTGTGCAGCTGTTACTTGTATATATGAGAACATGATGAGTTCTAGATAAATACGTGACAACATCAAAAAAAGTAAAGGTTACTTGAAAAAAAAAATAATAATATAATAGTTTGAAATATTTATTTATGTTCAAACGTTATATTTTTATGGATAATACTGTATATAATAACTAAATACAAAACTATATAATCACACGACACAGCATGAAATGTATGACTATAATTACATTTTCCGATTAGAGAAATAATGTTTCATATTCCACTTTGCCGAAACGTGAGCAGAAATCGCGAGAAAAATCGTTTCACCCGAAGACAGATGGATGTACAAACATTATCACGAAACCCACCCACTTTTAACGTCATCTTAAACGTCCTTTCTCCAAGACACAACACACTATTAAAAACGCGCCTTCCGCGACGTCTCCTGCACTCGGAAAAAGCCGATGACGCGCGTCGATTACACCGCGTTATCGTTGCGGAAAATAAAAATAGCGGCCCGAGAGCCGGTAATGCCCCCAAGTCTGTCTGCGCGCAAGACGCGACGACGGAATTTACACTATTGTACCGCTACGCATACGCGCCTGACGTAGAATGAGATTCCAATGATTCGGCCTGACGGTATAGAAAAAGGCGGGACCCCGAGAACCGGGTTGACGAATTTTCGAGAAAATGCCGATTTTTCCTTGTTGGTCTGGAAAAATTAAAGCCTGAGAAGTCGTTCAGTGGCAGATCCAAGGCGTGGGAAAAAATTTGATGTGTATGATGTTCCGTGAGGAATGTGCGTCACGTTTGAAGGTAGTAGAGTAGAATCTTGGTTAAGCAGAAAGTGAATATTGTAGCTAGAAAATTACTGGATTTTATTATTATGACAACTATATGGTTCTCTTTCACATATATTATATTTCTATTTTGATAAACGACTTTGCATCTATATATTTTTAAAGAGCAAGAAAGAAAAGACACGGCAAATTGTTGAAAGAAGGAAACATTAAACTCTCGAAACTCAAGTAATTCATTTCCATCTTATTTAAACAAAGATTATTTGAATCATCTTATGTAAGTGAAGAATAGCGTAACATTTCGTTATACTCGCTGTGCATCCATTACAGCATACTATACTATCAACGCTGCATTCTAAATTTCCAAAACCTCGTTGCATCACATTTTCCCGACCCAAAACACACATAAACGAGCTAACAAACAAACAAAATCAATCCAAAATCGAAAGTAACGCACAGCTCGTAAATTCGATATAAATAATAAAAAGGCACGTACCGCCCGCATATATATCGATATTTAACATTTTTATCGGTAGCACAAGGTTCTCAACGGAATTTCATTAGTGCGCGTGAGAGAGACTTCTCGCGCTCCTCCAAGGCGTTTTTTTTGCGCGTATTGTCGGCCTGGGAAACCGGTTGGTAAACAATATATTCGGCCGGTGTGTGGGCGATTTGTTTTATATTACGCCGGGCGGATTAGGAGCTGTATTCTAATGGCGCGCGAGTTATTATAAATTTAAATTTTTCGACTGTGACGAAATATCGGCTCTGGTTGGCCGATATTTTTGCGGTTTTGTAATCGCGTGGCAGCTCTCTTATGCAATTGGTATGTGTATAATAAACCTTTGGTATGTAAATTATCCCCGAGAATGGCGATAGTTGTAGTATAAAATTATTCTTTTGACATGAGGCTGTGATTTATGATGATTGATAATAAAGTGTATGATAAGCATGTATAGCAAATAATGTAGTGTTAGTTGTTGTTAATATTGTAGCAGCAACTACAAGGAAAATGACGATAAAAAGGTATATTATATCAAGTTGGGATGTGAATTGCATATAGTATAAATAACTTTAGAGTTGTCTTTGATCGGTTGTTATACAGTATACAAAATTTTAATATATTCAGTAATTATCTGAAGAAAATACTGCAATCAAAGCAATTGAAAATTATATAATTTCTAATATTCAAGATACAGATATATACTACATGGTAATACAGCTTATTACGTTACAAGCACGATCTTTATCGAAACCAGATTTTCCTAAATGTTTCTACTACGCAGAACAGTAACAGCTGCAACCTCATGTCGCTATACCCTTACTCGAAACCCATCAAACATTCTCGCAAATCCATTCCTGCATTTCCCGACAAATCGATTTCCCGGAAACAAAAGAAGACTAAGAATATCGTCAAACGGTATCGATGCATCGCTCGCTAACAGTTAGCGCGACGTCAAACGTATACGTACTGTAAATTATATAAGTATATATATATATCGTAACCTTTGGACGGTTGCATAATTACTGCGTTCACATGCACGTACTACAACTCGCCTCTAATGACGCTGCGAAAATCCACTCGACTTTTGCACGCGCGCATACACACACGTCCATCCATCATTATTTTACCTTTCTGCCTATAAATAGATACCGCGAGCGCGTATTTCGAACAATAGGCAGGAAAAATTATTGACGTCCGACACACGGGGATAATTAGCGTTTTGCGCGATATCGCGCCTTGAACCTGAATTTTTCGGCGGCGGTAAATTAAGGCAGCAGCGTCATGCGTATAATTATTGTGGATGATTCACAAGCGCGCGGTGGGAAGATAAAAGTGGGCCGAATTTATTGCCTACTCGTTTTTTCAGCTCTCTAAAAAACTAAACCCCGACGGCCGGCTATGGAGGAGCAATTATTGTGAGAAGAAGAAGAAGAAGATTCGGTTTGAAGTTTGTCTGGGAAAGACGTTAGACAGATGGGCTAGTTATTTTCTTGTATCTTGGATCATTCTGTACATGGCAGTCACGGTTTTTCGCTCCTGGCTGGCAGTTTATAGACCATTAACATAATGCGATACAGTTTATAATTCTTTTGTTTTTTTTTTATTCAATTAAAGAAGATATATACCTTGCATCATCGTATGTTTTGGCTTCTATATATTTAAATGTGCCTCAAAGTTATTGTTAATCTGCGAACTTATCGCCTTTAGCCGTAACGTAATTATATGATAATTACTTGATTCATCGTTCGTCACGTGTTTACCACTAAAAAAACACAACAAAAGTATCAATTGTTTTTTTCCCAGCAGCATCAGCAAAGTTTACAGAACCATTGCAAATCAATCAGCTCAATTATCCTCCTCCTTCTCTTCCATTATTACTCATCGTTCGAATTATCATCATTCGGCGAAGAAAGTAAGCAGCTGTTTTTAAAACTCACGCTGACGCTCTCGATGATGAAAAAGAAAAAGCAGAAGCCCGGAGAAAACACAAAAGGTTCCGATGATCGTCATCGTCGATTCTCTCTCTTTCCTCCCGTTCACTGAGTTGCTAATGTCAGTTAGATAAGCGCGTTATATTGCTCACTCGAGGTGCGCGTGAACTCTTAACGATTGTGTTGCTCAAAGGGGGAATTGGATTCGCGTGAGCGAAGAGAAGAGAAAAAGAGGAGAATTGATTGGCCGGAGCGAGGCGCCGTTAGAGTTAAGGTTATATTGATAGCGATGGGTTGTGGCGTGCGGTGATCCGGAAAGTCGATGCTGAAAGTTTCGTTTTGCGCGCATTTCTTAATTTAGCCGATTTTGATATAGAGCTTTTGAATCGACTTTGCTTTGATTTCGTAGCTCTTTTAACTGCGTTATATTGTAATTGCTGAATCGGTTAGGGAAAATAAGAATTAATCATACAAAAATTAAACTGTGTTTATAGCTCAGTTGTTTAATTTCCAACGAAAACTAATTTTTTTTCAAGGATCTCGCGGATAAAACAAGTTTGAGAACGATGAGTGTGAGTCGATTCAATGACACGAGTGGCAAAGAATTTTTTCGTGAAAATATTTTGGCTCGCAGCAATATTCAGGCGGTCGGCACACATTTTTTTTGCGATGGAAAACATGTTATTGGTTGTACAATTGTCGCATTTCGTGCGATATTAAGACCACCGAGCTTTAATAAAACATTCAAGCCTCATAAACAATATTGTTATATACGTTGATTAATAAAATTAGAATTAACTTTATTATGTTTACAAACAACATAATATTATTCCGTAAAACTTACTCATCCTCTCACTCTATTTTTTCTTTTTTAAGAAACGATATAATCAAGCCTAGTCACCGTATGACTATACAGACAGCACGAAAGAGTGAATAAGTTTTCCAATAATCTATCAAATCGCAGCTCTGACGCCACCTAATTACTCATCAAAAATTAACAAAACCCATCGCTAATAATCGAATGTGTCACTCGCTCTCTCTCTCTCTCTCTCTCTCTCTCGCCCACTCGTTTATATATACTCCCAAGCCATGAGCACTCGATAAACAGCCGAGAAGTGAAGGAAGAAGAAAAACATCACATCCGCGAGTATCAATGACTAACGGCGTGGCGGCGTAAACTTTCACACGTGTGCAGAGGCGTACTTACTTCACGCTCATTGTCATTCGCGCGACGCGCGAGAGCCGCGATCGTTATTATATACGAGGAAGCGATAAAACGCGCCTTCTGGATCATTTTTTGTTCTTTCTGCGTCGGAATTGTTGCGAAAGGTTAGGTAGGCGATATTACAGAGAAATAGTGGGACGTCCGGTATCGGTGACAGGATGTTTTGGCGGGTTTATACGATCTGAGGTTACGGGATAGCCGCGGCTGAGTAATTGGGATGGATGGACTTTTTATGACTCGGTATATAGATTCGGAATTCCATGATGCGTATTCGTTCAAAAAAAGGTCTCCCGCGACCTCTTCTATATATCATCAATTTCGACAATCGTCGAACCGAACGAGAGCGAGAAAGAGAGCATCAAGTGATGGCCATTAAAATCGTCCCGAGAGGAGCAATTATATTGACACAGCTTTAGCTCAACGAGCGACTGACACATTTTTCGCGCGCAATCAACACCTATTATCACACTCCGTAGATTCGACACTTTTTTTCTTTTATTCCCAAGGAGAGTCTTCGAGTCTCTCGCTGCTCTGACGTCAAGGAACGGCGCATTGACAAATGTACCGCGCGCGCGCGACAGCGAGTAAACACCGAGGAGGATTGTTTTGTAAACGCGCGCGCGGGAAATGGATTTTAACGACGATTTCCGAGTGTCTCTCTTTCTCTCTGTTTTTTTTCCTTGAGCGAAGCGCGGGCTTGGAGATTCTTTGTTTTTAATTGGGAAACCTGTGGTGGGCGTGTCGTAATTTTTGTTGTACTCTCATGGACGTCAACCGTTTAGGCTGGGATAAGAATTGAAGTGTCTATGCTGTGTGCGGGGAGAGCTTAATTCGAGACGCCCATTAAAAGACGCCAATTTTGTAAATATATTGATAAACCGCGCGCGAAGCATATAAATCAGCGTTATCGAAAGAACTATAGTCGTTTGGGTGTTCGTTGATATAGAAAAAGAAATTTCTCTCTCTCTCTCTCTCTCTGATGAATGGAAATTTATTTTATTACCAATTACTATAATCCAACTTGACCTTCGCGAGTACATCGAAAATGCCAGTATATCTATAACGAGAACGTAAACCATCGCAACGCATTAATCATTAATACACCCACGTACACTGCTCCTCCGTACCCGCAGTGCCGCGCACGATTACGTAAAGAAAGAAAAAAAAAGAAGAACGCGCTCACGCACATAAGCAGCAGCGGCGAAGGCGGCGGAACGCGCTCTCCTTATCGCGTGCTTTATCGCCTCGTGTTTATTTGGCTCTCGCGCGCGGCGTCATTACTTTTTCATATACGGAGCTGCCGCCGCTGCTTCTTCTTCTTCTTCTTCTTCTTCTTCGCAGATCGTTATTACGATGGCTTAATATAGAACCGCGCTGGCTGATTTCTTTTTTTTTGTTTAATTGCGTAGTGAGGATAGAGACATAGCGGTGGCGTTGTTCATGAGGAACAGTGGACTGTTGTACCCGCGGGGGAATATGTGGGTTGTCATGCTTGGTAATGAGGGAGAGGGATTATCGCAGTCTGTGTTGCACTTGTCGATTATGAAGAAAGACACAATCGGATGCTTTGAAGTAGACGAATGTATAAGTAGGTATGGGGGCAAAAAAAAATTTGAAATTCACTTTCGAAATACAAGAAAGAATCTAATCTATGTCGATTAAAATTAATGTCTAAGTCATCATTTCCAGGCATGAAAATTTCATATTCGCACAATGAATTTCGGCAGGAAACATTCTTCTCGATATCCCGCGTAGCTTGAAGTGGCTTTAACAGCCTCTAACATTGAACCTGTATTCAAACGACTCAATCTGAAATGTCAAACGAAACGCACATTTCAAATCTTGAAATATATTCTACGTTTGAAAGCCTAACACAGAAAGATCGCAGACGGGCTCGTTCAAACAAACCTTTTACACTCCGCTTCGTCCAAACTAACAAAAGAGACCCCATCATCTTCTAGTCAAACCTAAACACACACGTACAACTCGCTCTCCATTCAAACAGATCATCACACACACACACTCAGCTCTCCGAATCGCAGCGACGTTAACGCGCGAGCGAGCGCGCATGCGTCGGCAACGTGCTCTCTCTCTGAGCGCGCGATTTCATATCGCTGCCGTGTGCGGCAGCAATTCGAGGATAATTTGCATGTCTCATCGGCTTCCTGGTGATTTTCTGCCGTAACCGCGGACAGAGTCGTTGTTTCGCTCACGCGCTTGCGAGAGTTAAGTGGGTTTAGAGGGGAAGGGATAATTGCGAACTGCAATTCATATTTCTATGTTTGGGAATGAATCGCGGACGATATATACGTGCGATTATGGGGAGAATCGGAAGATGCGGCTCTGCGGCTTGGTTGATGACGTTTTTAGCTCGTGCGCGACGTCGTCACGTTGCATTTGTTGGTACAACACGGCAATCGCTTATCTTTTTATTATCTTTTTGTAAATATCGACACGGTCTCCGGTATATCTGGTTAATAATATATCCTTGTTTGCTATTTATATGTACGTGGATGTGGTGCTAAATCGAGATCCATTTTTTTGATTTCTAGGAAATAAATGGCCTGGTACAGTCGGGGGGAGAAGTAGTTCATGATCATTACCTGATAAGATTCAACAATATTCAGCTAACAATACACATTGCGATAAGAGGTAAACACCTGAAATCACTTCCTGTTATAGGAAGCGTCTGTTTGTTCAGTTTATTGGATCAGTTAGAAACATGGAAAAGACCGAAGGTAATTCTTAATCAATAATATCACCAACTCTACTTCAAAAATGTTATTGTTATCATAACTGTCTGAGCTCTCCGTCCATCCCACTCATCAAACTCACTTCTATCTGCGCGCACGTATAGACCGGGGGCCGATAAACGGGATTTAGCATAAATTTCAATGCGCGCTAGTCGACCGGGGCTGGATTAGCATTGACGTCGTGCATCTCACGCTCGCGCGCGCGCGCGCGCTCTGGTTTCCTTTTGAGCCGCGCGTCATTAGAGAAAGAGCGAGTGTGATCTTACGATGAGGATTTTCAGGGGGAGCGTAAGTTGTGGAAGGTGATAAGTGGCGAGAGAAGCAGAGGATCGAGTGGAAAGTTTGCGAATGAGCTGCTGGTGGAATGATAGTTTCGTCAGTTGTTGGTATTTTGGGATAGGTAGATTCAAAAGAGCTTTTATTAGATACACTGCAGTATAAGGAAGTTAGGATGTAAGACGTATTTTCTGACTTATATAAAATGTTCAATAAATAGAGCAACGAATTTAGAATTGTCATTGGTATATTTTTAACGACACGGTGATGTAATACAAATGATGCAAAAATCTGCGACGTTTCTTGTACACCACCCTTAATCGATAAATCAAACGGATATACCGTAAGTGCGTTCAAGTTCGAGCTTTATTGCCGTAAATATGTTCACGTTTCTCTTTCGTGCATCCGCGATCAGCTCGCATGCTCGAGTGCGCATTTGAGCTCAGCCGTGTCGGTTATTCTCATGAATCTTGATCGGCGTCAAGTGTTTCCAATAAGGGCGACAGTCACGAAAATTGCATCACAAGATGGCATTATATTCTCCGAATCGAGCGCATGTTGTTGAAAAAGATAATTGATATTAATACAGAAATAGATACAATTGAGATGCCATTGCTGTTCCGCAATGCGAATTGATAAGAGAATGAGACACGAGTGCTGATACTGCTGTTAGCGCGATTGTATAGCTGACACTTTGGCATAGTTTTAGCGTCTACGAAGATGTGTATTGTCTAATAAGTAAATCAACATGCGAACGCGGCAAAAGTACACTAGATAGACAATCATTGCTCAATTTATGTGTGTATGAGAAAAAAGCGACTAAAATCTTGTACACACGTTGGCTAAGCAATCTTTGAGTAACTCGTTTAAAAGAGGCATTAGAGTTGGATTTGAAAATTCCAATTTAAGATTCAGTATACCGAGCTTCGGAACGACTTAAGGTCAGGGAAGTTCGAGGCCACTCTCAGAGAATACACACCTACCTATCAAACCTTATACACCTTTCCAGCCGTGATTTTTTGCTCGTACCGATCGTCATCATCGACGATACGATCTTCACTGGCGACCTGTGTATCAATATACGTCATAATCCCGCGCGAGATGATTAACTTTGCCGCCGAGCGAGGCGTGCCGTTGCTCGCACTACTGACGCACGCCTGGCTGCCATGCCTGCTGCTTGTTTGGCGAAATTTCGACGATTGTCGGCGCTGTTTCGACATGTGCACTCGGTGCGCGCGATGCGATGATGGCCTTGCCAGTGAGTACGAGCGAGCTTTGTTATCGCCGGGAGGTTTGTAAATATGGGGTGTGTGTGACGTTGGAAGATGATGGAGGTTTCGAAAACAAGTAACGTTGCCGGTGTAGTTGGGGGTTTCGTGAGAAGCTTATGATTCTGAAAGAGGTTTCGGAAAGAAGATGTACTAAGGTATATCCGAATGCTGGTTGAACTTTTGAACCACCGGTCTAAAAATACACAATTATGTTAAATTTTTCATTTGCTAGATTATAAATTAGTATAATATATAAGAGTCTATGTTTCAAAGAAGAAATATATTGTTCCTCTAATTGAATGTGCGGACGTCAGTTGTAAGTACAAGCAGTCCACATGACATCAATTTTTATGACAATACAGCCGATTAACAACTGGGGCATGTTATCTTCCCACGAATGTGCGTTGTTAATCAAGAATTGGGACACTCTTGTGCCTCATCGCATAAGCTAAAAAGCTAGAAACTAAACGATCAACAATCAACAACCATTATAATGGCATTCAGTATACGAAAAAACGTATTTGAATAGACGTCCATAGATTTAAAGCGACATCAATATTCGGTAAAAGGTGTGAATTTTCATAGCCATAAATAGTACTTACAAGATCCTATCGGATAACATCACGCAAGTCGTAATTGAATTTAATTTTCAAAACCAGTTTCCCAACCTAACGTGTATACGTAGCAATAACTTTTTCCGTATTGACGTATCTCTCGGATTATCAAGTTTATCAAAAGGTTTCGCGGGGAGAAACATGAGGCTTATAAATCGCATGCACGTATCGCGCTTTGCAAAGGTGTATAGACACCACACGACGAGAGCCCCGTAAAATTTACATAATCGGTTACATCCATCGCCACCGATAGCATCGCGTCCGCGCGCGTATTGATGGTGAGTGTGTATGTATATCGAATTACGCCGCGCCGCGCGAGTGTCTTTCTTCTTTCGCAAGGCTAATTTATTTCGAGAAAACAAGCGCACCGAACGGAAACATTTGTCTCACTCTCTGTGTGTATGTGTCTCTCTGTATATACATATATGTATAAAAAGAAAATGTCGCGTGTGCGTGTTCCTCGTTTTTCGCGTGCCGGCGCAATGAGGTCACGCTCTTATATTGTCGGCGCAATTATCCCGTTGCATGCTCTCTCTGCGTATTCCGCGGTAATAATTAGCCAATTACGGAAAGGTAGATGCTTATAAGGTCGTTGTGTTTAGACAGCTATATAGGCGAGTCTGATAAATTGTTTGTATCTGCGGCAGCAGAGGCTGTGATCTGCTTCTTCGACGTTTTCGTTCTGAATAACATCGAGAAATCGAGGATAATGATAAAGCACTAATCGAAATAATTGATAATATCGTGTATAAGACATTCGTTTTAATACTCGCGCGCGGCACGTATAATAAAATTAATTCGACACATTTATGACCAGACACACTTTTACGCGTGTCAATCTCGCGACGCACGCCCGGTACTTATGCTCATCGGGCGAGTTTTTTTTTTTTTTTGCTTCTTTTTTCGAGAAAGTATATATATGCGGGCAAAGGCGCGCACGAAAAAGGCAAAGTCGGCGAAGTGGACCGCCGTGCGCGAGAAACGATTGCACACGCGCGTAAAAATTGATTTCGCGTATAATTCTTTTGCTTTTTTTTTCTCAAGCGCGAGGTGCGGGGACACAGTCTCGTTTGCGAAACTCGTCGTTGATTTTAATATACGCTTTTATGGAAATGTTGTTGTAAAATGTGAGGTTTTTTTGAAGAGCGACGATCGGCCAACGAAATTCGGTTAATAATTGATTTCAGTTTTATGAGAGCGAATGCTATTAACGGTTTTATGCGTGTACTGGCGAGACGTGAATTTTCTCTTACATCTCTTTCAAACGCCATATATTTTATGCGTAATTTCTGTGATACAAGAGAACAAAAATTTATCGAAAATTAATGTTTTCTTTATTAACGAAACAATCCTTTTTGCACAAAAAATCATCAGTGGTGGTGCTCCAGTAACCTCCATCAGATGTCTGTCGGATGATGACAGTTGACAAAAACGATGTTTGATGTAATACAATTTCGTCTTTTTATCAAAATCCTTTTCTCTGCGCGCTCAATGACTTATTCAATTCCTTTTTAAAATAACTCATTAAAAAAATGATGGCTGGAACTGGTGAACAATTGAATTTGATTGATCTATATAGAATAAGCGCCAATATTTGCTTATATGTTTGAATTTTTTAGATTTATAAATAAATATACAAATAAAACTTTTGAAGTTAACCTTTAGCCAGTTTACCTTAAAAAACACTAGAAAATCATTTGCTTCAATTACTGCATTTCCGTTCCACTTCTCAAACTTGGAAACCGACTCATCGGCGTGTCCCGGTAATATTCCGCGACGCGTGGGAAAACTACCCGAAAAGAGGTACGAGGGCGCTAAGTGTTAGCTCTAATTGCAAGGAAGACACACGCGGGCGCTAATCCTCGCGAGGACTTTAATTGCTTGCGCAAAGTGTTTGGCAGAGCGCGCCGCTGCTGGCGACATTGTTGTCGCGCGCGTCTGCGAGGCTTTCGAGAATTGGGTGAATGGAAAGATGGAGGTTTGGAGCTTTGAGGAAGAAAATTGTTGCTTGTCGTATTTTGAAGCTCAAATAGTTTTCCTGGTGCAATTTTCCGTTACCTTTATTTTCGCTAAAGATAATGTTATTGTTTGTAGTTGCGTTTTCGTGGAAATAATTGGTTCTACGAATTTTAAAAATAGATTTTTTTTTCGTTTTGGGTCGAATGAGAATGTGGTTTTTTAAAAAAAAAGTGGTCAATGATGGAACCCCGATAACTAATGAAAACTTGATACAATAGTTATAATATAATTCAAATAAATGTTGTTTCTTTGAGTAAAATTGAGAATGCAGTAACATAGTTGACTTTAGAAAGTAAACAGATTCATCTGAACACTTACTTTCATCAGATTTTAACAAGTTCAAACGCTATCGAACACTTTAAATGAAGTTAAAAGCTGAAAGCATTCAGGACTTTTGACGCAATAAAGTTCAATTCAAGCATAAAAGTTCTTAACGATATTAATGAAGATTTATGGCCTCGTCGGATGCTGCGCACTTAAACGCGTTAACTTGCGCGTGCGCACTGGTCATTTGCATATCGTGTATGGGTTCAAACGACGTTATTGTAGGATAAATTTCTACCGAAAGTACTTTTTTTTTGGCGTACGAAGTAGCTTTTGACAAAAAAGAGTTGATTAATGGTCAAAAAAACGAGAGGTCGTAATGTTCGTCAACAAAACATTGACGCATAAACTCAAAAGAATCAAATTAACTCAAACTCGTATATATTCATTTAGGTTTACACGTTAAATCACTTTTTAACAGAAGAACCTCGTCCAATCGTGTCAACTCGATGGCCTTTACAAGTTTTATAAAAACAGCTATACCCTACATAACCACTGCGTCGTTACAATTAATAAAAAACAATCAACTACGCAACTCAAAACAAAAAAATCCTTCGCAAATAAAAAAAAAAAACAAAAAAAAAATCCAATCCGTTACGGTTCGCACACAAAGTGTCTATAGATCCTTATTCCACAACAATGCCAGTCCACTCTTTTTACATCCCCACTATATGCCGCAGCACAGCAAAGCTCTCGCATACAGCAGCAACAACAACAACAACATCCTGCCTATATATACTTCCTCGCTTTCTGCTCGCGCGCGCGCGCGTCAATTTTAAATTCGCCACGATCCGCGCGTCACATACGGCCATTATATCCTACCTTATACAGCCTGCACGCGTGTCATACCGCTGCTGCCGCCCACACAGGTACAAAACAAAAACCTCGTGGTTCCGCCTCTCCCGCGCGTAAGTAAGTATGGGTAATTGCCGGCTATAGCGTATATACCTGAGGTTACTCAACGCGCGAGTGTGTGTTTATATCTGTGTATAAAGTATTTCCTCGACGCGCGGGGACAAAAAGAGAGTTTTTGCCCGAGCGATTTATATATCTACCGGTAGCGGTGTGAATGAGAGAGGTAGAGAAGTGTTGTGTAACGGGGTGGTGCGTTGGTGCTGGAGTATATATAAGAGGCGAGGGAGAGATGAATGAAATATATAACGCCAAGTGTGAACATGGGAAGAGATTCTTTTATAGTTAATTGCATTCTTATTTATTCTTATATACATCGTTTATACATTAAATAACTGTTTACCAATCCATTTTATATACCAGCTATCCTAAAACTCGTAAACGAACGCTCGTAAACACACGCACAGACGATAAACCACCTTACGAAATAATTGAGTAACATTAGCGAATTACGCGCGCGCGATATACACGAATATGGGAGGCCTCCGAACGACGGACACTTTGCATCGCAATGAGCGCAGTGTGACGCCTGCGTGCGTGCGTGCGTAAGCATACGCATAAGATCAGCTGATGATGATTTTCAAACAATCGCGATCGACGCGCCACCCGGCGAGCGCGCGCCGAACTGCCGTGTGCGACGGATCGGTTGCCCGGATACGATACCGACCGATAATCTCGCGCGAGCAAGTTGTTGGGAAACTTTAATGAAGTATAAGTGTAGAGGTGCTTCGGGAAGAATTTTTGTGGTGACACGGGGATTGTTATAATGATTATTTGAGGTGAACAAGATGAGAGGATGATCAAGTATGATTACGTGTATTCAAGGTCTCACAAGAAATTTTAAACATTAATTAAATTCAAACTGTTTCCGTATATATATTACGAACGTGCCTTTTTTTTAATTACGTGCGAGTTTCAGATAATTTTTTGTCTAATGACATTGAAAAAATTATTTAAGGTGTGGTGAATAATATTTGTACTTCAATTTTAGAAGGAATTCACATTTTCCATCAGTTTTTACGCGCGAATACAATTAACAAAAGCTACTTCCTTCCCAGAGCCCATTCTTTAACAACAGATATCCACATCTATACGTGTACATCCGCTTATCTCCCGGAGATCCGCGCGGCATGTTACACATCACGACGAGCCGCGAGGAAAACGCCCATTAACGTCGATTAAATCGCATAAAACAAATCCCCGGCGCAATTAAACCGCGCGCTATAGCTGCTCTTTCTTTCTCTCGCTTATATACCGCTATATACTCTGCGGCCTCGCATTTTTTCGCCGAGCAAAAACTGTATAGAAAAATTCTCGGCGTGTGATGTAACGCCGGGAAATCGGTGTGGGAAAGCGGAGCGCGGACGGAGATTATCCTGGTATGCAGTAGGAGGGGGAAAAAAGTTGAAATGTTTTCATATAAATATCGAAAGATATTAAATTTTTTTTTCCAAATGAGTAAAGAATATGATCGGACTGTACCATCGAATTGTAATGAAATTGAATAAGTATACATGTATATCGCTTCAGTTTCAGCTAAATTTTTAAATCATTCATATTACAATTAATTTATATATATATATGTATTATTATACATTATTTTAACAGTTTTGATAGATACGATATAAATTAAACCTCATTAGCTTTAATTAAACATTTTTACATTTCGCATACAGGAAATCTATTACAACTTTACCAATTTTACATAAATATTTACACCGACAAATTTAATGATCCGGCAACTAATTCCCATACAACCAACACAAGCTATCCTCGCAACTATTTTAATAATTAACCGAAATAGAAAGCAAATGAAGAAAAAAATCGTTCACGCGGCGCACGCGCGCAATAACGATTTGCTTCGATCGGCTCCGCAGGCGCGCGCCATTAAGCTAATTATCACTGCAATGCGGCTGATTTTCGTAAGTGCGCGCGCGCGGGGATAATTATTTTCATTTCTCCCAGATGGAGCTTTGATTTTTTCTGAGAAACGCCGGATGGGGTTTAATTAAGGATGTAATGCTCAGTCTTGTCCGTTTAATCGGCCGTAAGTAGGTAATTTTCTATTTTGTTTGATTGTTTATTGCTCGTTATATCAATACTAAAAAATAACAACACTGCAATCTACTGCTGGTAAAG
>JAPYZO010000027.1:0-49525 GCA_030522905.1 Torymus flavipes | reverse complement strand
ACACACACACACACACACACACACACACACACACACACACACACACACACACACACACACACACACACACACACACACACACACACGCGCGCGCGCGCGTGACTCACCTTGTCCAAGAGGCCGGCGCTGAGATAGAAGCACGTCAGGAACACGTTCCAGCCCATCCACAGCACATTCCACACGCAGTACTGCAAAAAACAAAGAAGAAAGGAGCGCATAGAGCAAAAGGGCTAATAAACGAGTGCAAGTCGAGGGGTTCATTGATAATTGGCGTGTGTGCGAGGGAGGCTATATAATATACTTAGTGTCACCGCGTGCGACGCGCGAGTAGCGTAGCAGCGGCGGCGACGGCGTTTTCTTAAGTGAAATGTGACTAACTCTCTAAGAATGCCCTCAAAACGGGTCAACGGACTGCAGCAGGAGTCTCGCGAGCAGCACGCCGGTGATGGACGAAACTCGCGCTCTATGGGTCGCTCGCGTGCGAGCGTGTGAGTTGAGTGCAGAGTGTATATATATAAGATGTATATAAGTATGTATGAGCTCGAGCGATTTCTCACGCTCGTGTTTGTTATGCTGCTGCTTGCTGCTGGGTTTTTAATTGATATATGTTGATAGATACGGAGTGCGCTTCAGTTTGATGAAACTGCGTCCTCGGACTTTGTTTCGCCGGGGGTAAATAATAAGCGATTTCCACAACGAGTAGCCCCGCGGTCTTTGCATATCGGCAAATGCACATAACTTGTTGTGAAATGATAATAAGCGGTAATTTAACAGTTTTGGGTGGTGCAGAAAAATGAAACACATTTACAGGATGATAATGAGCAATTACGAGAGTAATTCGCTGGAAAATTCAAATAGATTAGTTGCAATGCTGATGCCTATCTTGTTTCAGTATAATATTGGTAGGAAAATTTTAGGAAATTACATAAATGAGTCTCATTATAATCAATGATCATATTTGTGTAATTTTATTTTCTCTATGTATTAGCCTAAATCATTTCATTCTCAGAATATAACATTTAATATTCAAGTAAACTAAAAGTTGCTACTTTCTCTAGTTTTTTTTTTTTTTTTTATTAGGAGTGCATTTGATACATTTTCAAATTATAATGTAAAATAAAAATAATTATTTTAAAAGCATAAATAAATAAATGTTAGATTTTCAAGAAGAATTAGAACACAAATGTGAAATCAAATTCTTTCTGTTTAATAGAACCTAAATGTCTTGTAGTAAAACAAGATATGTATAGAATTCCATCACATAAACAAAAAACTCAAACATGCAATAGCAATTAAAGTTTCTTCTATGAGTTGTAAATTTCACCTTTTTTATCACTTTTAGCAATGCATCCTATTATTAATGCAGATAACTACTTTGCTATAATCAGCATCACACTTGCAAATAAGGAGAAGTAGATCAGCTTTGCGTGCTGGCGAAATATCTTAATTGAGAGAAAGTCACATCACTTGATACCTTTTTACTTTGAGTTTTCACTTGGCTAGTATGGCCATTCTCTTATGCGTATGAAAAACTTACCGATATGATGTATTTAGGTCGATACTGGAAAGCTCCAAAAAATCCAAGAATAACAAAGATTATGTTGAAAAAGTTGACCAGTATCGGAACCCACATAAACCCCAGGAAGTCGAACACTTGCCGCTCTATGGTTGTTATCTGAAAGATAAAATATAACTCATTATAGAAAGATTATACTGAAGTATAATGACCACAAGGAAATGTAGTATAACTAAAGAGAAATGATGTATAAAAGTTTAGAAATGTGTTTTTCCCTGAAAAAGTCAATTCAGTCTACAGTGCTTCAATTTATCAAATGATCTTAATTCATAGCAATTGTAGTTTGCTCGTTCTTCCAATTGTCATAAAAATTAAAAACTAGTTTAATAAGTGACAATAAAAATATTGTAACATCAATAAATTGACAAATAATACGAAAAAACTGTACCACTACAAATTATAAATAGACCATGAAAATAGTTTGAAATATGTATATATCTTTTCTAACACTACTACATTCATTTTACAAAAAAACAGTGATACTATTTACTAGTTTTAAATGAGAGATACTCTATAAACTTAATAAAGTGCTACTGAACTATTTTTAAAGTCTGTGATGAAAGCTACCACAAATTTATTGAAATAGTTAAGAATCTATATTTACAAATCAAAAGACAATCCACAATTTTCATTATTAATAGTTATTTGGTATCTATAATGAACCCAAAATTTAAAAAAGTTAACTTCTAGTACTAAACTTTTGAAATATAAAAATCTACTTATTGCTGTATTGTTATATTTTAATTTCAAAATTTTATATATTTTGTAATTATTTGTTTATTTATTTTAAGAAAATAAAATAAAATATAGGTAGTACTTTTTTAACAGTTCTTAGATTAAAAATTCTGTTATCAGATCACCTTATCTTGTATATTAAAAATTGTTTATTGCATGTATTAATCAGAAAATTGATAAAATCTTTTTAGAAAAATAACAGCAAAAATTAAGGAATTAACAAATGAGAAATTTAGATGTTTAAATATATGTAAGATTAGGAAGTGTATAATTGGAATCCAAGTGGATGGAAAAAATTAAAGTAATGAGTATCTTTTTCTTATTATTATTACTTGTGTTCACACATTGTGAATCAGCATGAATCAGATTCCCATTTAAACTAATATATATTACCAACAATTATAAGACTAATTTTGTTCTTATTCAATAAATAATTGAAATAACTTTTCTGCCAAATTAATTTTTTTATTAATAAATTAGTTGAAATATGAAATATTGAATAACTAATAGCAGAATAACTTTTCTCATTATTTTGTAATAGTTTAATGCATACACTGATAACAGTTCTAATTAAAACAAGAAATTTCAATTTACTTAATATGGCTTATATGAAGCAAAAATAAAATAGCAACTGCTGCATCCATAAAGAGAAAGCCAACCTGTTCTGAATTGATAAAAGTTTACCAGGTTTGTATGAATCAGAGTGAATCAGATAATGAATACCAATGAAAAGTAACGCACCGCACTATATCATCTGTCTTAGTAAGCAATAATAAAAGACCTTACATCGATAGAAGTATGAATTACAAAGTGCTCCTTTTAAATGCCTCCACTTTGCCATTAAAGCGCGCTGTACTTTATATTTAACTTTTAAAACACCCCCACTGTATTCTTGAACAATTTTTTTCAGTTCCTGCACACACAGAGCCACAGGAAATAGTTGTAATTCCAGAAATGATCCTTATCCTGCCAGCCTGGCAGTCTTAATCTGAATAATTATCTCTCCTCCTAATTACCCAGTGCACGAGTTGGGCAAAGAGGTGATGCATTTCCATACAGAAAGCCCTCATGAAAATTCCATTTTGCACTGGGTGTTTTCACCTTGCCACTTTTCTGTCAACAATATATCTTGTACGAACAAGTGTAGGCAAATTTGTTCCCACCACCTGGTAAACAAACTGGCACTCTTCTACTCCAAAACCACCACAACCACGGCAAAAAAAAGTCGTGCAAAAACCATAAAATACTCACGAGCTGCAGGGTGCATATCGTCAGCAGGAAGTGCCTCTTGCTGCAGAGCCCCATGTCTTCCTCTCTACCTCTCTCTTTCTCTCTCACGTCCTCTCAGTTATCACCAGCCTTGCTTCTTCTCCCCCAGGACGATGGCAGCAACAGCGGCGCCTCGTCCTCGTCGCCGTGGCGCGGCTGCAGGCCACGGCAGCATAATATAATATCACACAACACCAGTAACCGTCCGCTCTCCACTCCGCAGCAGCAGCAGCATGCGCTGTTACATGCACCCGACATTAGCTGCGACCGCCGCGACGACGACGATGCAGCCGCCGATGGCTCGTCGCCATTTTCTCTCTCCCGCCTCGCTCGCACGCACGCAGCTGTGTGAGTATCCGGGTTCCCTCTCTCTCGCTCGCACTCAACTTGTATATGCCTATATTCTGGCAACGTATCCTATATACAGGCGATGCACACACCGGAGGAGCCGAGCGCTGACTGTGCGCGCTGTGGCTGGTTGTGGCCGTTACAAGTGCACGAGTATAGCAGCAACCTGCTGCTACCGCTGGTTCTCCGTTGTTTTGCGCGAGGGAAAGAGAGAGACGGAGCGCGACTCCCACGCGCAAGGGCTGCCAACCTGCGCACACCGTGACAGCAGAGAGAGGAGTATATAATAGAAGCAGGAGCAGCAAAATGTGAAGAGCGAAAGCGAGGGATCGTTTGAATGATGGGGATAATTGGGTGAGTAGGTAGCGGAGCGTCAAGCAGGTGATGCAAGGGGGACCGGCCACTTTTTTGGGGCAGGTCGTGAGGATATTATCGTGGGCAGTGGTCGCTTTGTTTTACGTGAAATGAGCGTGATTACGGGGTCGTTTGAGAGTTCGTGGGAAATTTGTGGGTGATCGTTTATTCGGGTACCTATGGTGGTGTATTGGAATAATCAGTTTGGTGAACATTTTTGTGACTTTGCAAAATAATCAAGTCATCGGTTTTTGTTATTTTTATAGTGAATAATATATACGCACAGATATTATGCTTAAAAGTATATTCATTTATCTTTTGTTTTGGTTTTATATCATTGACAGTTGACTGTTGTTTAATTGAAAAATGATATGCGAATAATAAAATAATTAATTATCCTACTCGTAAAATTGAACATATGGAATATAACTATATTTATATCTGGTTATAACTAAAGATATTTTAATATCTTTCATGATTTATTCATTTGTGATAAAAAAATATGTAAACGCGTAAATTAAGTATATACGATTTATTTGACATTTATTGATTTACTAAGATTAAGTTTATTTATAGTCTCCGAAATTTTCGTCAGATGAGGAATACATTGACGTGCAGTGCAGTGATTAATTCACCTCAGTTAACTTCGAGAGGGCTAATAAATACTATTTATATGAACGTGTAAGGTGGAGATATATTTGGTTACCGAGGGGAGACTTTACTTCAAATAACGACTTGGATGATACGCACACAATATGCTTTGATACATAAATTTACAACTAAGAACACTATCAGAATGAATGATTTTAATATTTGTAAATATTTTTGCGATTTCACGCGAATAATATATCTTTAATTCGAAAGAGAAAAAAAAACTTTAATATATTACATTATTCGTTTCACGGAAAATCGCGTGTTATTGCGCGATAACGAAGTCAACAATGCCACGTAAGTGGAAAACGCATGAATCACGGAGACACAATTTTTTACGTCATTTAATAAAATTAGACTCGTACGGCGACTTTGTACGCGCTGTAAGAAAAATCCACCTGCAGAATTTTAAAAAGTCTCGTATATATACGTCCAGTTGATAAAAGGCAAAGAGAAACGACCTCGTTAGACAGCGAGAGGAAATATTCTTCTTATAAATAGCAAAACCAATATTGTATCTGCATTAATTCCTCGCACTCTGATGTACAATATATCTACGCGTGCGAAAGCATACGGCACGATTCTGAAACTGACTCCACACCAGGTAAAAACAGCTTTACGACGTGCGAAACGTATAAAAAAGCTTACCTAAGTGACGAGTTTCATTAGTATTTCCGTGGCACTTGTTGTGTACGTTTGCACAAAGACGAAAAAAAAATGTTATCCAAACGATTTGTTGTTCTGTTAATTATTGCCGTGTATTGTATCGTGTTTGTAGTCGGATCTGATAAAGGTGAATATCGTAGTTCTGTTAAACGTGTGTTATTAACGTAATTTAATTTGACAAAATATGTTTTAGATTCATTGGGAAAGTGCCAAGCGAGCTGTAACCGTAAGTAACATATACATACTTACAGTGATGTGTAAATTACAGTTTGGGTATAAACGAATTTCGTAGAGTATACTACTAAGTAAATAATTTCGGTTTTAGGTCGTTTTGCTAAACACCAGATTGATCAAAGAGGAAAGCAACGGTGCTACGAGAGATGCGGCGGTATTTACGACAGCCATTAATAGAATTCATTTAACTTTAACGTTCAGATAAAAAAACTTTCTTATTTCATTCAATTTTTAGATGACCCAAATTTCTTCGATTCGCTGGATAAACGTAAAAAAGTGCCGCTGTGATTTAAAAATTTTGAAGAGTTCGATTCAACAATGATTATATACGTCTACAATTCAATTTATAGATCGACAATAGAATATAATTATTATAAGTATGATTAAATTTAAAATCTGAAAGTAAACAGAATAAACTCATGTCAACAACATATAGATATAAAGTTGACACAAATGTAAATATACCATTACTTCATTTGTTAATCATAAAATTACTAGGGTTATGCAGTAATACACACGTGAAAAATGTTAACTTTTCAACCCGATCTATCGTTTAATTTTTAACCATTACTTTAATTAAATTTTCACCCATAAAATTCGCTCGATCTTATCCAATTTATCGCTGCATTTTCATGCTTTTGAAGCATGAAATTTTCACCAAACTGATTTCATAACCTGACATTGTTTTTTTTCTTTCTTTTTATTACCTCACGGTATAAATAATTTACAACACTACTTGCAAGAATTATACTCAGAGGCTTTTGTATACCATGTTTTTGGTGCTTTGGTTTTTACGACGATACTTTGGATTATAAAAGTAAGTTTTCAAACGTATACATTTCAAATAGTTTCGGTATACACAAAAAGCTTATACTCGTCAGTTGAAATTTTAATTTTTTACATTTTGCCGTATACAATCTTTTATTTCCCAATAAACTTTTAAAATTTTCTTAAATTAGATAACAATCTGTATCTTCAAAACCATATCCAATTTATTTACACGACATTAGAAAACAACAACGGACTTTTCACACATAAGTACACACACACACACACACACTATCCGCTCCACTTCCGCATGGGCCTTTGACTCTTTCCCCACACCGATAAACTCCATCAACATCGTTCCACCTATATCTACACTTCTCTATTTACACTACCACTATACCCACACCGCGGCTCTATTTCCTTAACCGCCTCCTAAAAGAGCCCATTGTCACACACGTGTGCGCTTACTCCTCCACTTCCGTCGAATTTGATTTCGAAACACGCACGCGCTCATAGATTCCCTCGTCTTCGGTGCGGAGAACAAGTCGGCCCGGCATCATGTATCGAGCTCGGGACGTTCGCTGAGTAGCATTCGAGCGGAGCACAAAGGTGAAGCGTCGGCGGCGAAGAAGAAGAAGAAGAAGGAGCGCAGGCCGGAACTGCGCGCCGGTAATAATAGTGAATGCCAGCGAAGGTCGAGCGGGGGAGGCGACAGGAGGGCAGGCAAGAATCGTGCGAGAAATTCGAGAGAAGGTGAGACGATATTTCGGGCGTAGAGTAAAGAAGGGGAAAATTGATGAATGAATTAATGAATGAATGGATAGGGAGATATGTGATGTTGCGGAACGGGCAAGTGGCATGATTTTTTGAGGGATTGAGGGTCATGCGATGGGATTTTATTGATTATGAGGGAGGTTTATGCGGTGGGTGGAGGATTGGAAGGATTTAATTGAAATGAGGGTTTTTGCGATGCAGGGAATTGATTAGTTCAAGGCTTTCAATGTGATGCAGGTTTTATGGTACATTGGAGATGCGCGTGCTTGGAATTTGATTAGGATCAATTTTTGAATGGATGAATAAAAAGCGTAAAATAAAGTATGTTCCCTTTCGTGTCGGTTATTTGAAATGAAACTGCATTTTTATTTAAAAATAATATTTGCCGGCTTATCGTGCAGCTGATATTATTAAATTGCATATTCGTGAGTTACACAATTACTTGAAACGATTTATTCGTTGAATTCTGGATTGCTACAAACCGTTACTTCTACGAAATTTGTAAGTGGGTATTTAACATTTGTTTGAGTCCATGTATTCAAATAACTGAGTCTGCGCTAATTGAAATTTTATCCAAACATATACGCTCGCCAAAAATGATATTTTGAACGTCAACACGTTTTTAATCGTTAAAGTGTCGAGCCGGATCTTCAAGAGCGCGGACGGCGACTTCAGGCTGCGCGAGATCTACGGTGACGGCAACTGTCTCTTCCGGGCCATCAGCTTCGTCCTCTGGGGCACCGAGACTCGGTACCGCTACCTCCGTTCCCTGGTCAGACCCTTCGTTTAATAATTTTTTACTTATATAATCCCACAATCTAGGTGCACGCGTGTGAATACGTTAGAGAGGGAGACGTGCGCGGCTTTGCGTTGAGCTCCTAATTAATTGAAGCTCACGTGTAATAAGGGAGTGACGGCTCACGTGCATCGCGGACTGAGATGAAAGGGTCGTTGTGGGTGGTAATTTGTAGGTTGTGCATAAGTAGGTGCGGGGGTGCGGAATTAGGAGCAGAATTTCAACTTCAAAGTGGAAACGTCGATGCGCGAGATGCTATTTTTTCTTCATTTTCAAATATGTTTTATTATAGGTGTTTATGGGACCTTCGAAAAACTCGGGTATAGAAAACAGAATTGATTAATAGGTATTTTCGTGAAAAACAGGTTTTTTTTTCTTGAAACTTATAGAAATTATTAAAATTCCTGTACCGTATAGTCTTTTCACTTTCTCTTTAGATAAGAAGTTTGATTCGAAAATATCTTGAAGAATTTACATTTTTATGCCCTACACGAGTATCGACGTTCTAAAAGGCTTTGAAAGCATGTTTACTCCGGTGTATGGTTGGATTATAGCGTACTTAAACTTTTATAGACCTTTAGTACACGAGTTTAACTGTGCGTATAATGCATGTTGCTATCAGTCAGATTTAATGTCTCCATAAACATATACTACTTATTTATCTATAACAGTATATTATTTTAGAACTATCTTATTTAAAAATATTTTCATTTGTTTGAATATTTCAAAAAGCTTTTAGATCTATCTCAATATTATTGGTATACGATTTTTAATTTTAAGCCTTCCCTGGTAGAAAATTCACCACATTTCATAGCTAACGTGGTTAATTAAATGGAAGCATTTTTTCATCCAACATTTTTAGTAGTAAGTGTAAATACTAGAATTTATTTCTAATTAGGTATTTAAAAAATAGCTTACTTATGGTTAACATTTCTACCAGGCTTGCTGATGTATTTTTCAACAAAACTTTTTTATTTTAAAAATTACTAGAACATTTTGGAACTTTAAAACATACTTAAATTGATAAAAATATCATATGATTTACGATATGGTTTTATCCACGTAATTGTTATCGTTTTTATATGAAATTTTTGTTATTGCCAATGTTATAATTTTATTAACCATTCAATATTCCATAATATCTCGCAGCGTTTCGCTATAAAATTTTCTCTGCATGTACAACTATATTTAATCGTTTTTGCCTCCAACTAAAAAAAGTTACAATTTTCTCCAAAAAGTTGCTATCGCATCCACTAATCTATAAATATGGTTATACTAATACACTTTACTAAAAAGATACACAAACTCCATAGTACTATTAGTAATACATCCTTGCATAATTTTCTTACTACCGTATTATATCACTTTGTACAATCTATCTCTCTTATATATACATCCTCCACCCGCAGGTCGTCCAGCACATCGAGAGCACCTGGCGCGAGCTCCGTCCTTACGTCCTCGCCGAGTGGAACATCTCGACGGCCTCGGCTTACGCGTCGTTCATGGGCGCCGACGGCGCCTTCGCCAGCGAGCTCGAGTGCCTCGTCGCTACGCGCCTCAATCGCCTCAACCTGGCGATCTATAGGCGCGCCGACGCGGCCGGCAACCTGCGCTGCATACTCCACAGTCGGGTTAGCCGGCGTGCCAAGACCGCGAATCTGCTGTTCAGCGGGCGCAATGAGTACGGGCATTACGATGTGCTCGTGCCAGTGGGGAGCTGATCGAGTGACTGATGTTAAATTGTTTACATTTTTTATACAAGGAGTGTGACGTTTGTATAGATATTTTTGGTATATACGTTAGTGAAATTTTGTACATATTTTTAGTCGTCCAGAAATTTGTGATATTTTTATAGATTTTGTCCTTTATATATGTCGATTGAAGTAATGTAAATTTTTAACATGAGATATAATGATAAAGAAAAATTCCTCTGATTGATATTGTTATTGTAATTTTATTTCATGGAATATGCACCCATAATAAATTGCATTATACCTTATACATGGTTATACACTAATGTTCTATAACAGAATGAGAGTAGTAATTAACTCGATTGAGTTGAGCATCTATTATTAAAATTGAATAATTAGTGAAAGGTGATCCTTTAATTAGTCAACTTAAACGATAAATTAGATAAAAACAATTTTTTATTTTTTTATTAAATTACCTATTTATAATTTTTCCATGTACACAGATGCATAGATATCGAATGCACGATTACTTGTACAATAAATATAAGGTATAATTTTTTCGTAAAACATTTTTATTAATAAAAAATTTCTTTTGTATAATATAAGTACATAAAAGTCAAGTGATAAATATTAATTTTTCACAAGATTTTTCTTTCATAATACACATTTCGTAAAAAATTTTGCAGTCCTTTTATTTTAACATCATATTTACAAGTATAGCCTTAAATTACGTTTTTAATTAAGTACACTAGCAAAATTCAAACGCGCTTCGCGCGTACTATTTTGTTTTTGGGGTTATGATCGCGATTTTCACTATGATTTAGTTTTAAATAGTTTAATAAATGATAAAATAATTTGATACATGTTTCAAGCAAAAAATCAATTTTTTTTTATTCTATTTTAATTATTTAGTGGTTCTAATAAATACTCGAGTTTCAAAATTCAAATTTAACACATTTTTAATTCTAAAAAAATTCAAATATTCGCGCTTTTTTCAAATACCCAATCACATCGAGTCTTTAAATGAGCCACTACTTCCGGCTATCATTCTTTTAAGAGTGGATACCTAAACCTAATAATTATTAATACATGAAAATAGTCAACTATGATAATGAATATACAATATAGTGTTCAATTAATCGCGCGTTTGTTACAAAAATGTGAAATTTTTAAATGGAATATGCGTGCGCGTATATATATATATATGCAGATGAACTTAATTACGACTGGTGTGATACATTGCCTCCTTAACTTTATGTGACGTTTATGTATCAAACCACCTCGTGACCGTACTTATACTGCCATACAACCGACAACTGAAAATAAACGATGTATTTTAATTAATTTAATAATAATAATAATAATTTATTGCCAATATCTATAAGTTGTACGAAAGACTATTGAACGCATACTTTCAGATATATACATGAAATACTTTACAAACAACAAGGCATGAAAGAAAAAAGACAAGGTTTCAGTAATCTTTTTTTTGAAGTAAAGTGTATTGTCCCTCACCTAAAATGGTACAGCAATTTCGAGCTCCAACTCATGGTGACACAGGGTAGGTCTCTTTGCACGGCCTGCACGACTTCTTTGGCAATTTCCTGCTCGCTCTGCTTGATCAACCTAATGAAAATGAGGAGCAAATTGTCATTGTCTGAATTGCGATGGTAAGAAAAAATTTAAAAGGATGAGTATTATTTTTGCAACAGAGGAAACATTATTTTTAGAAAATGTATTTTTGACGGGATATCATCGTTAATTACATTAAAGTTATCGATATTTTAGTACATTTATTCTGTTAACTTTCTCAGTTTATTTATTACTATTAATTATTTTGGGCAAATATCAACTGTTCTTTAAATTATACAATAAAAAAAACATATACAATATAAAAATTCGTAACGTTCCTGGCCTTTAAACAGATATATCCAAAACCAAATTCACTTTCTTCTTGTTACCAAAATTACTCAAATTATAATTTTCCCTCAAAGCCCTCGAAAACTCTCAAATAACCGCAAACAACTTCTTCTCTTATAAATACCTCGGCTCAGCCCTCGGTGCAACGGTCATGAACGTCAGCCTATTGTTCCTGCCGCTGAACTGCTGTCCGAGACTATCCATCAGACCTGCAACGAAAGCAAACCGAACATAAACGCACAATCCTCATCATACACTTATATTTCTCTCTCTCTCTCTCTCTCTCTCTCTCTCTCTCTCTCTCTCTCTCTCCCTCCCTCTCGAATGTGCAAATAAATATCGTATTATAATATACCTGCGACGGCGGCTTTCGAGCCCTGGTACGCGTCCTTCGTCGACACGGTTGGTGTGATACCAATGACGTGAGCCCGCTCGCGGTGCAGCATGGACGGCAGGAACGCCAGCACCGTCTGCGAAAATAAACGGCTGTGTGTAAGTATATAATAGCTACTTCTCCCGATACATTTTTTTTTATATAAATGTCGCAGCAGAGTTGTACGCTGTGTTTCATTCACACTTACGGGTGGAGGGATAATACGTATTTTCAACGCCTTTTTATTGGTTTCGTATGTTGCAAAGGTGCATTGATGCGTAGGACGGTCAGCATTCTTTTGTAACAGCTTTCCGATATTTCTTTTTAATCGATGTATAAAAATAAATCGTGGGGGGGTTGCGAGAGATTATTGGCGGCTACTTGTACTTTAAACGTATATATGTATATACGTGGGTTGAATAACTTTTTATCTCACGAATAATTATAATATTATTCGATCCATATTGTCAAGATGATCGTCTGCACTTTACTTAAAATAAAATAATTTTTAAACTGATTCATGTCTTATATTCTATAGACGCATTTATTTTACTTGATTATAAAAAATTGTAAAAATCTATAGTATATCATAAAAAATCTCGCATTTCGTATCAATTTTTAATAATGTTCGAACTATATCTGGCGGTGATATTCAAAAAGGGTTTAAGTCCAATTTTTATTTAAATAGAGATATTATAGTATTTTTTGCAAATATCAATACCTACAAATAAATTTCTTTGGAAAAAATATAGTTTAAAAAGGGAGTGATCGTATTTTGTTCTAACATTTAAACCGTATAATTTCTTGTAAACTTTTTCAAGTGACTTTTTGTACATCACTACAGATATATATAGATTGCGACCATTAAACTTTTCACCATTCTAATAATGTATACCCACCCAATAATGGCTCATCAGCGTCCTGCTGACGGTATCGAACAGCCCCTCCTCGGGGCTTCCAGCACAAGTGACCAACACGTCAACCCTGCCGACCTCCTCCTTCACCTTCCTCGCCAGGAGCTTGATCTGCTCGCGGTCCCAGAGGTTACAGCTGTAGGCAAGGCTCGCCGGTCGCTGCCTTCTCGCGTCTTCATCGTCCTCTTGCTTGCGGTAGCTCGGCCCGACGCGCTCGACGCCCGGATATTTGGCGCGTAAACGGCTCGCAGTGCCCTCGACGTCGCTGCCCGCCTCGTCGACACAGATCACCGAACAGCCGCCCCGGGCGAACTCCTCGGCGAGGTGGCTGCCGAGGTTCGACGTGGCGCCTGTTACCTGTGGATGGAGAAAAATCGGTCTTAGTGATGATTTATTGTCAAGGAGAGATGAACAATTTTTTAGAAAATACTAGCGAAAAATGTAAGAATTATATTAGATTCTCAAAAGAGAATCTCTTCTCTTTTTTCAATTATTACGCTAGCGTGATTACTGAATTATTATAAGTTTTGTCGCTTCGCTTTTTATGCGCTTATTAAGATAGCAGATGCGATTGTAGGCAAAACAAAACTTGATAAAACTGTATACTTATATAGCTAGAATTTCTGAACTATTAATCGTTTCATATTTACATACAAACATAATAATCAATGCATTACCGCAAAAATTTGGGCGCTAACATTTTCAAATTCAAATGAGACCCCGTATATTTTATATATACAATCCCGCAAACTTCATATATGCAGCTTATTGTCCGGCATGAAACACCGCTATTGCAACGTATACATTTTAAATACCAAAACAGCACGCGTAATCACCATAATTCTAAAATGTCATGTAATATACGCAACATGCTCTCTCTTCTCGCTGAAAAATACCAATTACCACCAGGCAGTAAACCCAAATAGACACGCGTGTGTACCCGCATACAGTCCTTCAACTGTATATATAAATTTAGCATTAGAAAGTATAAGCAAGCGTTCTCTGCGCATGCGATTATTAACTTGTCGCGGCTGTTTGACAATTGGTAATTAAGATTATATATGTTGGAATGATATACTCACGAGTACGACGTCGCCGGTGAGATCCCTCGGCGGCTTGGGCAGGCAGGATTTGACCAGGCTGAGAAAGACGAGGAATCCGGAAAGCGCGAGGCCGATGAGAAACTCGACGCTCAGGTAGAACCAAGCGACGGACGAGGGGCCGCCGATCGTCGCCGTCGATATTACCGACTCGTCCCGCATGCTCTGCATCGCGCCGCTAGAAAAGGAACAATAGAGGGAGATGAGCAGGTGTTCCATAAATCGTAGGTTGTGAAGGTGTCAGGAGTCAGGTGAGTTTTTTTTTTTGTGAAAAGTGGATTTTGTGCCGAAGCGAAATTTTTTGTAGATTTATCTCGGGGCACCGGTGCGTGCACGAAATTGGATATTGAATTGAGAAATTGGTTTTTGGGACAATTTAGTGTTAGTTTTGTGAAAATGATTATGTATTTATTGTGCTATTTGATTTATTATTTTTTGCAGGGAATTTTAAATTCTCATTGTAACAAAACATACACTTTTCATTACACTCGAAAAGTAATTTCCATTATTGTTATTTATTTTTAATCAATTAGTTAATAAATTGCTGTTTTCATGATACTCGAATGATATTAATTAGATCTAACGACTAACCAATTACAGGTCTATAAAGTAGCTCTCATCAAATATTCATATAAATACTAAAACTTGTATAGCAACTTGTACTTGCCCTGATCTATAAAGCGTTTCTGCCAAAAATCTTTTGGCTTCACTAATAAAAAGATCAAAATAAATCGATCAACTTTTATTAAAAAAATGCCCCCCCCCCCCCCCTGGCTAATATAGACGCGACCTAAAAATTCGCCATACATGAACCGCACCTGCATTTTCTAACTTTAACGTCCCCATCTATCACCTTAATTGAGTTGCCTTAATCCGCTAAATAGTCCTATAAAAGCAGGAAAATTCCGTGTCAGGGAAACTTTCTTTTCTCTCCTTATAAGTCGCCATGCCGTAAATCATCCCTGTGCACACGTGCAACACTAGCACATTTGGCAAGGTGCGATTACAACGTAACGGCAAATCGGATCCAAACGGGTGTAAATCAAGTCATAGGTGAGAAAGTTTAGTGCGACCGTTGATATGTTCGATTGTGTTGTGTGAGTGGATTGTTTGTATGATGGATTTGCATTTACCAATTCAATGACCATAAAGCGTAGCAGAAGGTGTCTAAAACTATATGAATTTTAAACTCGAATTAATTATTGGACGAGCACATCACAAAAATATTATAGAACTTATTTTTCATGAGAAAAAAAAATTAATTTGAATGAAAAACTTTAATTATCAATCTCTCATAAATGATATTAATCTTGAAAAGTACTTTTTTTCATTGAATTCCTAAGTAAAACCACGTAAATTTTCAGATTACATAATTAAGAGCCATAAGTACGACTCGTGATGTCATTTATACCCTAAGTATTCGTTTATATGAATCTAAATTTCAGAAGTTTCACATGTACGTTTTATTCCATATTGTTAGAGTGGCTTTGAAATTTTTTAGAAATAAGTTAATCACTCTACTTGAGGTTATTTAAATTTGCGTCATAGAAAAATTGTCCTGTAACATAACATTTTTCTAATACTGGTGGTGATTAAAAAATAATTACGTGTCTAAAACATTTTATCAACTACTATAGGTTTGGTTATTTATGACTTATTAAAATTGTTGCTTAATAATAAGTAACAAGGTATTGTCAATGACCTCGTGCGCAAAATTGTATAATCGGTTGCATAATAATTACTGATCTAAATATTTATTTCTACGACAGTTAAATATACCGATTTGCCATTATGAAATTCGCGTAACTATACCATTGTTGAAATAATAAAAATTACTGTTACAGAAAAATTAAATTCGCGTGAAAGTTTTAATGAACTAGTTTTTACAGATCATTTACTGCGCAATAATAGTCGCAATGAATTCGGACTTATGTTATCAGTTTTTCCTACTACTATTGTGATCACGTTTATGACCCGATTAGCAAACCTGGTCGATCAAATAGCATAATTTATCAGTGATCTCGGAATATTGAATTTACATTCAGTTAATATTTTACGAATTACGAGATAACGCGATTCAGGAAGTAATTAAATTCGAAACCATTTTCAATTGCTATTGATTAAAAAAGTCGAAGAACTTGTCTCGTAAAGTTCCGCGATGGCTTTTTATACCGCTTTTGCGTTTGTAAATTGATATTTAGAAATTGCGCACTTTGCAAACGTGTTTTCATAAATTAATCTCACGTAATAATTCTAATTAGTGGAGCCGATATGTATGCAAATGCATTGTTCTTCGAATATTGCAGTCATGAGCATATTAGGAAAGCTGTTGAAGCATTGGAATTTCAAAAATCATTCAAGCTTGATGAAATAAAAATTAAAGTATAGGTTCGCTTCGCTACTTAAATTGACTAGTTTCTTGTAACCTATAGATTAAAAAAAAATTAAACCAAAAAGGAATGAAAAAGCTAGTTGTCTGAAAAACATTTTAATAAGTTCTACGAAAGTTTCTTACTTTTTACAAAAGTTAAATAGAAATAAGGTAACTCGAGATGATTTGGTCATAGATCTAATTCGGCAACTCGCACATTTCTCGGCCCTACTTTATGGGAAACTTATTTCAAAATCTACCGAATTATTTTCACTTGTTTACAAGAGAATTAATCCGAAATGTGGTGGTGATAGCTATATATGCGCTAAGGGTAGGTGACGAATTACCTTGAGTATAGGTATACCTTATGTTAAAAATATGAATTCCGACAACTCTTATATATTCTCGCTTATAATTAAGCACTAATTATATGTTAATGTTCATCATCTTTAATACTAATTAAAGTCAGAACAATCAATATTCTATGAAATAATTAAAAACTCCTCGTTAAATATTTATTTTCGCTTGCCGTAAAAAATAAAAAAATATTCAGAGTAATTAAGATATATATATATAAATAATTCTGAAGCCGCAATTAGACCTGCAATTATCGCATTAAATCGATCCTGACATTTATATCTGTATTTATAAATAGCATTGCGACTATTTTGACATTAAAACTTAATTGCCTCAAATCTCTAGTTTGGTAATCTACACCTACTTCGTACATAAAATTTCATCTAAAATATATTTACAAAAATCTTGATCAATCAAAAGCTTATCAAAAATCCCAAAAGCAAACAACCCCACACTGTACCTACAACTGTATACATACGAAATTCTCGGCAGACAGGACACGCGGGATTAGAAAGCGCGCAATCCGACCGTCTATAATAATTGACATTTCAAAAATGACTCTCTCCCTCTCCTACATACACTGCAATTCACGACGATCCAACATGATCGCATTACAGCTCATTATAATCCCGGAATTGCGCGTGTGTTCACTCGGGTTATCCGCTTACATAAACCGATACTATACACGCTGCCGTGTTTTCTAGAATCTGAGGAATCGCGACTCCGTCGAATTTGCATCTCGCGTGCGCTTTGGCTGAGCTTTTAAAAAGCAAATGAGAGAGTGCGAGAGAGAAAAGTGGCAATTAGTGTAAAAATTTACGAGGCGCGACCAAAAGTATACGCACGTGCGCGCGAGAAGATAAGTGCGTATACGGGTGCGAAAGTTGCGCAAAGTGTATTGCGGCGGCTCGCGCGCGTTATATAATTCGCGGTGGATTTTTTTCGACGGTGGCATCATAAATATGAGGTCGAAATATTTTATCCGGACCACACGGGGTATAGAAATTACAGGTGTCTGGTGCGCGCGCGTGTAAATGTTTATCTTGGGTTAATTGAATTCCTTAGGGTTTTATCGTACAACCGGTACATGTGTTCGATTATTAATGAGGGCTATTAATTTATGTAGCTTATATGTTGAGTGCAGCTATCGATGCTGAGGGGTATATTTTATTATCGTTATCAGGAATTGATAATTATATAAGTGAAATCTTGAAATTGATGCGGGGTCGTTATTTAAGCTATTATTGTTGGACGGCTGCTGTCAATATTTCTTTCGTATTGATGTTGTTGTATTACTTAGAATTACATTTAATGGATGTATGATTATACTTTAACGCGTAAACATAATATCGGGAAATAAATGCGGTTGCTTACGTTAGCTTTGTAAGCATTTCATAATAACTCTTTAAATATCGGTTGACCGACTATATTTTCTTCATATATTTAGAATATAAATAATTTCATAAAGATATTTCCATTTTTGTGAACGATGTCTTTTCTTTAATAGTCGTAGGATTAAAATTATATCAAAATGTACACGATATTTCTATAATTATCTCATGGTACAAATTCATAAACTTATTATTATTACAATTTTGTAATAACGTTAAAAAAAATCTTAAATTTAGGAGCAAATTTTACATCACACACCGTAGGACTTAGTCTGAGATATTACGTTAGCCCCTTAATTTTCTAATTAATATAACTACACCATTTGAGAAAAGTGCGGAATGTTATAATGTACTTGTCTACCAGTTTTCGATTTCTATTACCATTTTCCCAGTATCAAGTTTTATACCACGTAAGAATCCTGTTTTAATTTATATCATCAATTTAACGGTCTTTAGACGAGCTGAAAATAATTCTCAAGTGAGCTAATCGATCCACTTTTTACATATCGAAAAACTGTGTTGTATTTTGACAGAAAAGCTTCACCTCCCGATAGAAAATGTTAGGGGGGGGGGGGGCGAATCCTTTTTTAAGCCTTAATCTCTTCATCAAGAACATTTTCTAAGAAACCATTTTATACATTATTTCTTTACACAAAAATAATTAATAATCATCATGAAAAATAAAACTTATAAAGCTCACTATATACTACAGCATCATTCTAGCTCTCCTTTTCTTATCGCTCCAATATCAACGAAACCCGAGCACCATCGATCAATTCCGCAACCACGGGCACTCAGTTCTCGCGTCTCACCGGTGTCTGACAAATTGGCTGCCGACAAGCGACAAAACGACGCGCGGCCCACAAACCGATACTAACCCATTATATCTCGCCTCTCGGAGGAAAGTGACTTATTTCGCGTATGCCGCGATCTGTCTTCCTGAATCGCCTTAATCGACTTTATATAACGGGCAATAACAAATGCGTTATGCAATCGATGCCGCAAAAATATAGCGAGACTTTTTTGGGGAGGAATTCGCGCGTTTACTGCCGGGCGAGAGTTAATTGGGATGAAGTTAGATTGCGCGATTGTGAGGAGATTGAAATAGACTAATTTCCCGTCGAGTCGTGAGAATATTTTCACGCGCCGTGGGCGCGTGATTTCGAAATTTTGCATAAGTGAAATTCAGCGGTTTTTTTTTTTCACTGCTCGTTATAGCTTAACCACGAATGAAGGCTTCTCTTGGGTTATGATAACGCATTAGTCACTAAAATTTTTTTTCTATGTTTTAAAAGATTCGAAATGACATATATTCGAAAATAAAAGAGCGCAATATTTCAACCTAAACTTGTTTGCTAAAAAAACAATGAAAAACATATGGAACTTGTAAAATGAAAAGTTGCTAATTACGGGAAACCAATTGAGTAACATTACACAAGAATTCATAAACCACTATACGATTACTTTCTTCTAACAATTAAGTATTATTCAATTTTTCCAAGGCCAATACTTACGCCCCGCGAATTACCTAATCGATAACAAAACATTCTCTCGGATTCCTGAATATTATCATTATTATATATCATTCCAACCTGCTCCAGTATATAATACACTTCTCGACCGCGACTACTCATTCATCTCCCGCAAAAAGAAAGAAACCAGGCGAACAATTATTGCTGATACGCGCGCTAGTGCAAATCCGCGCATAGCTATAATAATACGCATTATTCCGAGACGAGGGTGCACACTTACATTATGATACTGCAGCTATAGGTACTGAGAAAGCGCGCTGTGTGCTGGAAAGTTGTCGAGCGGGTCGCGGATATATGAAAGAAACCTATTATTCAGCCGCGACAAAAAGATAACGGCGAGAACAAAGCGCGTGGCAGAGCAAATCTTTTGCAGTGTCGATTGCAACAATGTATAAGAGAAGGAATTAAATAACGTGATATTGCGCGTAGTGGGATGAAGTAATGGTATAGGCCGAATTTTCTCGATTTTTTTATCTTGACTTGCCTTTACAGGGGAAAAAGGTTTGGAATGATCTTTTAATAATAGTTCGCTTCATCATAATTCATTTTTGTTTCGATAGAACGTTGAGTTATTAAAAAACATTCAAGATGTATCGTTCACATGGTATACCTGTTTAAAAAAATTATTTCATGGACCGCTGGTTATTATCTATATCGTTTTGACGAGAATGCAGCCCCTCGTAAACATTTAACTTGACGCTCCCATTATAAAGTTGTAATTCAAATTTAACATACACTAGAATTTTGCTCAGGAATGTTTTTGAAAAGAATTTGTTGTGAAATAAAAGTTCTTATTTACGACTTTGTAATAAAATTTGATAGACAGTTAGAAGTTCGAATTCCTTATATTCTTCTGTATTAAATTAATGTACCTCTAAAAAAAATTCAAGCTCTTACTTCAAATCTCATAGAATTATACGTTTTTTACATTAGAATCTATAACATCCATTATATAAATTTTTTTCCATTGGTTAGTTTTTAATCCGGTAAACGTCCTTAAAAACTTAAGCCCCTAAACATAAATATCTCTATGCCAATCAACATTAAATCCCCCTATTTCGCCTCAAAAATCACATGTCCGAAAATTCCTAAAATTTCACAAATCACTAATCAATAAATCTCCTTTCCTTAGATTACGTTATCACCACACTTTTGCGCGCGATCGTTGCACGATAAGACCCACGCGTCGTCATGGTGGCTGGACTATGTAAGTGTGCACGGTGTAACGCGCACCGCAGGTGTACATATAAAAGCCTCATGCCCCGATAATCAAGCACAATGAAAAGCAAGGGGTTACGGTTGCCGCGCGGATCGTTATGCCGGTTATGCAAGCTGCTTTTCCGCGCTATCGTATTACGATGATTAATCGGCAGCTTGAATTTGGCGCTGAGATTTTTCAAAGAAAGTATATTCGTATTTAAAAGTTCGTGCATGTTTTATTATCTATATATAAAAGGATTTGCATATAAGTAATGGTAATATTTACGTCTCTTAATTTCGTTGAAATTTAATCTATATGTTAATCTTTACTCACGTTTAAAAAAATGTTCAAGATGGAAATCTGAACACCTATATCTAATGTATACATTTAATCTCTTCTAATACAATAACAAATAAAATACCGATTTTCACGCCAATTTTCCAAACATTCCTGCATCCTTACGTCACTTAAGACACACTATTATCCATATAACCCATATTATACATATTCTTTCCGACTCGCAGACAAAGGCGCCTTTTTGCCAATTCAATCCTAACACTCCACTAAATTCACCTCGCCAGCAAACGTACGATAATTATCCCCTTACGTGTTTTATCGCGCCAAAAAATATTCGCAAATTTTACGGTCCCAAAAAAGCACGCCGCCGTTGTACTACTCGCATACTGATTGCAGTGTCTCTTGTGCGTGTAACATTTTCATAACTTATTCAAACGCGCAACTTCCCTGGAGACCTATAGCGGTCACGGCGTTTAGGAAAGTGCGCGAAAGTTGTGTATTAGGAAGCTGCGCGCACACACGCGGTTACGTTTTACTGCTTATTGAACTGGAGATAAAAGTTATGTAAGGATACGGCGCGCGCGTCTAGTGTGAGTTTTAGTACTTTGTGTGCGGTTTTACTGTGCCCGCATGTCAGACGTACTTGACGTTGGTTTGGGCACAGGAGATGTGATTTATCGCTATTGGCAATCCAGCTGGGAAATAAGGATTGATTTTACGCCGCGTTTAGAAATTTAACCAGCGCCGTTCGACATTCGCGATTGAGTGTTTCAATATAGCTATTTATGGGTAGGTATTAGATGAATAGTTTTTTTGCGGTTTTTACTATGTAAATGTGAAAATTGAATACTTGATTAGGGCGTGCAAGGCTACTTATTCATATTTTGTTAATTAATATGTATGCAGTAATGTAAAGGAAGTGAGTTCTGTATGGCTTTAATTTTATACATACGATGGACTCAGCAATGGTTTATATCGACGTCAATTTAGACAATAATAAAGTGAGAAAACCCAATTTCATTTAACATATGTGCAAATAATATTTCAAAATCCTGAAAATTTTATGTTCCATTAATATACTTGAATAATTCACATAACATCATAATTGTGAACACCAAATTACTATACAAAACTTGGTTGTTCATTGTGATAAATATCTATATTTAGAAAAGCAAAAGAATTAATGTAACCATAAATCGTACCAAACAATTTCCGCAAATTTCGATCCAATTCTGAAAAATTTATTCCAACGCTTGTTTCTTGAAAAAAATTCCAAACGATTGAATAATTACCGCAAACTACTTGCTCATTATCATGTCCCTCCAAACTTCCCTACACGGAATCCCTCTATAATTCACACCTCAGCCCAAAAAACCGGTTTTCACGTTGCCAAACCCACAGCGTCTCATCCGTACACCATATGACACACTATCGTATACGAGGGCCTGCGCGCGTTTCGTCATCATACTAAACGAATTTGCCAGTATAAACACAGCCGTTCGATCGGCGTATACGATCTCCCGATGCAATCGAAGGTCGATAAGGCTGGCGAGCGGCGTCTTTGACGGTCTTTCTCTTGGTCGGTTGTTGAACTCTGCTAGATGTGAGAGGGAACGCGGAAATCGTTACTTTTTGAGGTAATTGAGCTTCGGAAGCGTGAGTTTTAGATATAGTCAATGGGTTGGTGTTTTTTTTGGATGGTTTTTTTTTCGAGGTCGAATTGGCCTTCGATTTAATTTGGAGCAGGGACTTTGTTAGAAGAGTGAATAGGATGTTTTTGTTCGGGACTGAAATGTCCTTCGAATTTATTATAGGATTAGTGGATTTTCTTATTGACTGAAAATCTACGCAGTATTATGGACAAACTTCCATATATTTAGTTAAAATTCGTGAATTTTTTAAGAGCAAAGTTTACTCGACTCGTTTTATAGCGTATTGAAAAGGTTTAAGAAGCAGTCTGTTCAGGAACTTTGTATTTTTAAACTGAGTGAACGCTAATTTATTTATATTTTTCCAGCAACTCAAAAATATGATGTGTTATTTTCATCTTGTTAGCATTATAGTACTAATGAACTTTATAATTACTGCATTCTTGACATAATTTGATGGCTTATTACATAACTAAGCAATAAATACTTAAATAATTCAATAAGACTCTGAAAGTAATAATTTCTATCAAACCAGACCATGGTTACGCAGATAAATATTTATGAATACCTATAAATAAAAATATCAACTTCTGATAAAAATAACAGATTTTATTCATATAAATAAGGTATATTTATAAAATATATTGATTATATATTTTTACATACTTTATCTGAACTGAAGTTAATTAAATTTCAACTAAATCCTGATTTTCAAAGAAATCAAAATTTCATTTCTTAATAAAAACCGAAATTTACAACCACGTTCTATTTTAATCTCGGCGGCATTAGTTCAATAAGCGGTGGTATGGCCTAATCGAAATCAATGTAACTATTCGCGACAGTGCAACGCTCTTATTTCAAACGCCGATGATTATTCCTTTACTATAAAATATCGCGAAAACCGGATATTAAAATTTCCAATGCATGCATTATCGGTGCTAAATCACACGTCACCCGCGACAAACTCAATAATACCGCATACACGCTTTGAACTCTTTTAAATCGCCCATGAACACGCCTCCCGCAGTCTAATTCGCACCTACGGTAATTGATCGCAACCAGGAACAAACTGCATCTCATCGGTCGCCTGCGCGCCTTCAAACGCGGCATTAAACACGCTGAAAGAATATATGAGTAATTATCCACGTGCGCGCTGACGCAACGTGATAGTCTTTTTTCCTGGCAGTTACGCACGAATTGCTTGGCGGTGTGATTATAGCTGCATTAGCCTGCCCCGTATATATGAGCATACTTTGGCGAAAGTGGGCACTCGACCCTATTATCCGACACGCGCGTGTAGAAATTTAGGAGGTTTCTGGAATGCTATTTGGGAGGAAAAGAATTTGGCGCTGTTGGTTCTCGGGTTGGTCTGATTGGTCATGATGTGATGCGCATGCAACATACACAAATTAGTTATAAATAACTGAAGTTGGAGAAAAGTATATAATACGGTAAGAAATGATCATGTAGTTCTGGAGAAGAGTGAAAAGAAAATTATTTTTTATCATTATTTATTTACGTAGACGAATTTAAGAAATAGAATCATTATTGTGCTTCACATAGCTGTACTTAAAAATTATTGAGTGTGCAAAAAACAAAGGCAAGCTAGCGAAAGTTTTGTTGCTGTTGTAAATCAAAATACTTTAATTATTACGAAACATGGACCATTTATATTATCAATGCGGTAAAAATAACGAGATAGAGAACTCGTTATTACATAATTTTGTATATAGATCCAGCTATTATACTCTCTCTTCGTATCAAAAGTAGGTATACTGGCAAAACATATATGTTAGATATATCTATTTTCAGCCCGCTAATTTCTCTCCAACCGAGTCATAAATTTACGTGTTTATATTAGTTTATTTAATTTATAAATAAATCACTGACTATACCCTTGTCATAACTTTAAGAGAAATTATTTCGTTATCTTTAAATCAATTTTGAATCTATATAGCATCAAAATTTAATGAAATTGTTGTCGTTTTATGTATTCCCTAGAATCATTGACAACCATTTTTCATGAAACTATGTTACTTTAATTATTTTAGAAAATTTTAATTGTGTAAATAATTAACTCATGCAGAGAAATCAGAAAACGATGCCAATTAAGAACCTAAAGAACTTGCGTTCTGAGAAAAGGAATTTTTCGTCCAAAATTCACATGATTTCCTAGGTGAAAGTTTTCGGTCAACTCATTTTTGAGACCTCGAATTAGATAACGCGCTCAGGGATAAACTCATCAGGGGGGGAAAGAGAACCGGTAAACAAAGACAAACAGTGGTGCAATGTTTAATTTGAGTTGTACAGTTCGAGCTGAAGCTCGATTAATCATCTGTGCAATGTATTTCAGACGTGAATATTTAACTGATTAATTGGAAAATGTAGGCAGCTTTATAACTTTGCAATGTAGCAAAGTTTGAATACCTAAAGCAATGACATAAATTTATGGATGCTTAATGTAAAATGTAAAATTAGAGCAAGAAAGTTGAAATCAATTAATTAAGTGAATATTATACGTCTTAATTAAGTTATACAAAACACGTTTTAAAAATGAAGCCAGTAATACATTACATACGAATTTACTACATGATTTTAAATTATAGAGTACTTATAAAGACCAATAAAATCTAATTATATCTTTGGTTGAGTTTCTTGACGTGTATTGGATCACACCGATCGTAACATCTAGATGCCATTTCCGTTTGGTCCTTGAATCACCATCTCGACTAATTCCACAGTATCTGGCCTCGGACCTATCGGAAATGTACTGAAAATCGTAGTAGGAAAATATATCACGAAGGCTCTGCTTACTGGTTATATCAGTAGACAAATTAAACGCCTAGAAAGGAACTTGTTAAAGATGATAGTTTATTACATTGTTTTTGTTAGATTATGAATCATTTCTGGAGAAGCCAGTCAATTGAAGCTAGCTTACTTACATAAATTTTGGATTAAAAACGCTAGATTTTCCTCGTTTTAACGACTTTTAATCCATCATTTCCGAACAAAAAAAAACTGTTTTGACATTTCAACAATTAAATGTATTTGCAAAACTGAAGTTTAAACAGGTAATAAATTACATTTCATCAAACAATCGGTATCGTAAAAATCAAAACACATTTCAGAGATCGTTTATCACTTGAAAAATGAATTTTATAATCAAGATTGCATAGTTTTGCTAACTCGTTCATCCATAAAACTTTTATTTGAAAAACTCAAATATAGGAATACTTTTATTTCTACGAACAACAATTTTCTAAAAAGACATTATACTTATTTATAATACAGTAAAATACGTGTGATTTTATCTGGCGCTTTTAAATTTATATATACTTACACCAACATTTTTTATTGTCATATTCTGAGAGCAATACCATGATATAAGAGTTTTGCAATGTTTTAAGAAAATGTCAGAAACTGTATACTCTAAATTATGATTCTGCTTATTGCATTTACGATTATATTAACATCGTGGACTACATGTACCGTAAATATTTTTGCAAATGTTTGACCGGTATAACGAATTACAGCAACTTGCACTGGGCTTGAAATTCCCGTTATATGTATTATATAATGCGGAACATAGATTGAATTATAAGCAAAACGGTGTATGGTACCTAAGTTGGCTTAGATTAACATATAGATGATTCCACTCTCCCTATATACCTGATCTAATAATCGATAACGAACCAATTTTGCCAAGTGGAGTCGTAATTTGTTGCAGAAAACTTTTTCGTAATGAAATACAGGAATAGAAGTGAAACGGTCTGTAACACATTCCAGACTAAAATTTAGGTAATAAAAATATTATTTATTTTAAATATGAATAAACAAGCCCACAACTGTTACGTAACTATATATAAATCAACCTTTTACCAACCTCACCAGTAATTGAGCACTTTACCACTTCCAAAAAAATAAAATCTTTCAATCGCTTGCTTCACAATACTCATGTATATTCGCAAGTCAATAAAATCGCTTCTCAACCACAAGCGAATAACGCGCTAACCCGCTATATGCAGGGTTCGATAAATCTCGCATCGGCGCACAAACACGCGTTTGTAAACTATATATATATATATAAAACACACGCGTGTTTATATTCCCTACTGCACTGAAAGTACTTGATCGTGAACTTGCGCCTGCACGTGCGTGCCTGCGTCAAGGTAAACCTCTCTATATACGTGTTGCATGTGGACGTGTGAAAAAATTTCACACACATGTAAACACCTGGGTGTGTATACGTCGGATTATCCAGACGCAAGAGATAGGGAATCTGATTTTCGAGAGATAACCGTTGATTGTATGTATGTGGGTAGACACAGACTGTGGTTAGCACAGTTATAGAGTCGGTTGCCTGAGGCGAGACCAGGTATCTTGGATGCATCACGTGTAGGACTTTTTGTGACTAAACCTGTTTCGGCAAATTCGACTGTGTGAATCAGATTTGAGTTATTGGTCGCTTTGGATTTGGGTTTCTAGTGTCGAGTGGCTATAAGATATAGATAAACGTGCTTTGCTAAATAAAGAACCGGATGAAGGATGTAAATTTTTATCCTGGTTTTTCCGGATATCTTTTTGTTTGTATATCTATAGATATATTCGATTAAGTGACGTTAAAACGAAAAACTTAATTCAAAAGTATAACAAGGATAAAGGCCGAAAAAGTTTAATCAGAGGCTATTTCTATAGAGGTAATATCTTAAAATTTTGATAAAATAAAGTATTCAATAAGATTAATGCGCCGTAAAAATTTTATGTGAATAAATCAAATATTCTTTTAAAAAATATTAAAGCAAAATTTTTAATCTCAAATATCTTTAATGCGTAATCTTTAATAGTTTTATCTGATATACCTATATGATAAATGAATTTTCCTATTTTCTAATATAATATTAGGACGAATCATATTTTTTTTAAAGAGATGCTTGTGTCAGAGTAACAATTGGATAATTAAATAAAAACTAATAGAAAATTTTCATTAACATTAAATAGACCCACTCAATGAATTTCAGATACGGTTGCCGATCAAAATAGCGAGAAAATCCCTTTTGAAAATCAGCTATTTAACTTTAACTCAAATTCGATCTCGAGACGAAAAGCTATGCTCAGAAAATTTAAGCTTTGTTCTTTCTTATGGCATTTTAAAATTTTTACTTTACCGAATGTCCCGGATGTACAGACTATGTATACAATATTTTCTCATTCCTTAACCATATTAATAAATATCATTTATCGCTGGAAATATAACGTTGTATAGTATATATCATGCAATGTTTTAAAATGATATACTATTGACGTGCATGAACCTCCTTAATAATATTTAATTGAGCCCCACTATCTACAAGTAAATTATATGTTTTACTTGTGTATGGATTCTCTATGTCAATGTACCGCAATGAGTTTTATAATTTCAGAAAATATATTGAAATCTTTGCAAAATCTTGCTAAATGCCCGGTTTCATTGCAAAATTGAAAAATAATTTTATCTGGAATAGTTGGCTGCTTACTTTGCATCACGAGACTTTGACACGTTCGCAATCCACTGCTTCATGACCCTCTTCTGTGAAGATTGCACACCAAAGCTTTTTTTTAGTTTACCTAGTACAATATTTCATAGTGTGGCCGGGTTGATTGCATCTTTGACATATACTACCGACAGGCAATTTTTAATCGCGTGGCTCGCTCTGCCACGGAACTCACACGATTCTGCAACGGTTGCACTTTTCTTACATGCTATGTAATTTAAAATAAGTAAAAATTAGTCATATGTATGTAGAATAAATAGATAGTCGTACACTTATTCAAATATGTGGACGAGTATCTACTTAGAAAAAGTGAGTATTCACTTATTTGAAGTTCAAATTTAGAGGGTGCATTTGGGTCGTGTCCGTTTTCTTTCCACTTCGAGAAAAGTTCATAATCTCTTATGAGAGGGTATTATACAGTGTGTCCCAAAATTTTACAGTATATTGTACAAAGAATCTTTCAGTGCATATAGAAACAAAAAGAAGTTCGAAAAAAAGTTCTCAAAATAGACAGAGTTTAGCATAGTGTCATACAACGTGTTTTTGAAATTTTTTTGAATCCTTCCAAAGCTTGCTGTACAAGGAAGCAAAAAGAGACTTTGCAAAAACGTCGTGAAAAAAAGTTTGAAACGCATCACGTCTCGTAATGATAAAAATTGTCAACACTTTGTCACATCTCATAAACACCTTAGAGAAAAAGTATTTTTCGTGTCGTATTGCATTTGTTGGTTCATGATTGCGATGACGTGCTCGCCGCCTCATTTTGACTACCGGATTTTTAATGACAGTTCATGCATTTTTTACGCTTTTCTCATGTCAGGTGTATCATCAATTGCTAACGAGTATTCGTTGCTTACGTGAGTGGCCCGAAGTTAGCGCGCACCGTATAATGAGATGACTTATCAAGAGTGCATACGTGATGCAATGCGCACGTCATGTTGGATGTTCGGTTTTGAGGTGGATGCTTCGTGATTTACAAGCAAAGTTTCCGCTATCAAAAAAAATTCTGACCGTAAGATTTTTGGAAAATATTTTGAATGAATTAATGTGGGATTTTAAGAATGAGTCTTAAACTATAAAAAGATGTGAAAAATCAAGTTAAACAGGTTCCACAATCATGAAACTCTGAAACATAGATTTTAAAATATCTTTTACAGACCATCACAACTCTTTGGAATAAAAAGTGACATACCCGGGCTTCAATCGTCTTCTAATTTTTGTCATATTTTAATTGCACTCCTAGCTTCTTTTAATTCTGTTGAGTCCATCCGTAACATGTTTCAGGATAACTAACCAGACGTTTTTCCCAGACATCTAATTTTACTTTTAGGATTATTTTCTTTATCATCAATAAATTATATTTTTTAGTACCATCTCTCATAAAAATACGATTACATACATAGTCAATTAGTTTTATTCTTTATCACCTCACGTAATAGCGTTAAGTGTATAAAATTGCATTTCGCTTGCCTACAAACTAATTACTTTTTACGCTAAGTGACCGCTTTAATAACAATGGACGCAGTCAGGCGAGTTTTTGTAAGTGCTGAACGCGTGATTTGCGCATTATGAAAAGTAGGTGTGTTATCTAAGAAGTGAAACAACGTGCGATAGCTTAAATAATTGATTTTGCGTATATAAAGAAAGTATATGTAATTTATATTGCACATGGTATGAAAACAACATAACTAATAGAAAAAAAAGGAGAATTTTGCTCATCACGACACGAGAAAAATCTTAGGAGATATGATGGTCGATCGAATATGGCTCTCATTAGATATGCACAAATGTTTAACTAGTTTCTTTTTTTTACAATAAAAGGAGAATTGAAACTTGATTGCCTTTAGCGTTCATTACGATTAGATTTTATAAATCCTGATTATTATTTTTTTTATCAAACAAAAATAATTTTTCTATGATTTTTTTATTTTTAACTGTTAATAATATAATTAAGAAGGTTATTTTACTGGTATTATTTACTTTCAAGATCTGGGCAAAATTAAAATATTCCAAACTCCAAAATATACATTTAATTTCATAATTCTCATAAATACAGGTTCACAAAATGTACACTTAATATCTCGGTTCTTATCGCCAATGCTTCTTTACAAGTATTTGAACATAATAATTTTATATTTCATGGTCGATATTTGTTTGACAAATATCAATGAATTTTTCTTCATAATATTGTACATATGATGGGACTTCCCCCATATTTTTGGATGCTTGATTTGTAAGCAATTATAAGTCTTGAAGAGATATACTATATATAAACGTCATATCCGATTTCGAGAAAAAAGTCGATGATTTCATATAGACATTCATTAAATGATGAAGAGCGCATTCTATTATGTAAAAATTGAAAGAAGCTCATTACGAATGAATAACACACTTCGAGCGATCGCAAGAAACGCGATAATTTACAGCGTCTTGTCACGTACAATATATGTATACACACTCAAACGTAACAGACCGTCGGCACATTGAATGTTCGCTAAAATAGCTCCTAGAACAGTTTTTTTACCACCTATTTACCTACGTACGCGATGACCATCGTGCTTTTTGTGTCCCCCCTTTGTACACTTCGCGGAAGAATACTGTTGATCTTCGACGAGCGTTCGAATATCGCGCGCGCGTCCGCGTCACCGGCGTTATGTCAATTGCATGCGCTCGGGCCATAATATACCTATACTCGCGTGCGGAGTTCTTAAAGTAATGCGGCTCTCTTGTTTGCCCACAGGCGAAGAAGTGCGCAGTGAAAAGATTTTTCAACACTCGAGCGAGTATTAGGTGTTTGCCTGATTTTTTTTAGCTTTTGAGGTTGAGGAGGTTTGAAAACATTCTTCCGTTGGCGATTAGCGATCTTATCGTTAAGGAGTTCTTCAATTTATGGATATAAAGGGATTTAATTTATCAAGTATAAACATGTTAGATACTGGTTGATATAGGTATATTTTATATACGGAGATGATTATTCTAATGATACCCATCAAAACATTTGAATAGGGTTTTTAGATAATTTGAATATGTTATGAGCAATGCCTCTGTATTATCTTAATTAAAATTTGATAAGATACAGCTGGACCGAAAAAAATGGTTATATTACTGATACTACTTCAATATATTGAAAAAAAATTTTTTCAAGATTCCGCTAATTTCAATCCTAAAATTTAAATTATTTAAAATAAAAAAAGTGCGCCAACATAAAAGAGCAAAACGCGAATATAACGGGATAGGTGGGTTTTAAACGTTACTAAACGATAGTTCTAAAAACAAAAAATTTGAATATATGTAAATTTGATTGTACGAAATGAAAGTCTACATTATAAAATTCAAAAGTCTCTAAGGCTAATGTAAACAAAATCTTTAGATGGAAAATACCACTATAACACAGAATATTTGTACGCAATATTATTTTTATTTTATTTAATTTTAATTAATTAAACGGAAATTCAGCCTTTTACCATATAGATAACATAATATTATTGATGGTAGCGGTATTTCAAACCGTTCGATTTTTTTGTATTTTTTATTCGAATGGTTATTTCTTATAACTTTACAAAACTAATAAATATAATATCTCAAACTAATTATTGCACATTTTAACAGACGGACTCCATCTTCCATGTAACGATTGATAGGTACCGATAATAAAAAAACAAGCCAGGTTTAAATCGCTCGCCGTCGCGCGCTCCCTTTACTCGACGCTTTTCTTAACTCTTTTTTTAATCCTTTTTTAAAATCCTTTACTTAAGCCTTTATACTTAAGCCTTTATACTTAAGCCTTTAGTTAACCCTTTACTTCAAAGAGTCCCGTTAAAAAAAAGTATGAAACCCATAAGGCCGGAGAACTGGAAAATCGTAGAAATTGGAATCAGCTTAATATAATGTAAGATGTCAGTAAAATTAATTTACCTTAATAATTATTTTCTCAAACAGCTCGACGTAACCGTTTTATCGCTCAATTTCGAAAAGTCAATAACCACCAGCAGCACTACACGTAAAATCAACACCGATCACTTCACCATTCCCACACCAAACTTCACATCGAAATCATCACCACTTGTCCTAAAAAAGAATCTCCTCTATACATCATTCATCTTCCACGTTAACTAAATCGGTAGCCAGGCTATACGAGTCGTTATATGCTGCCGGTCGACGGCGGTCGCGCGCCAACTGAAAGAGAGGACCGTCCACGCCGGTGCGCGAGGTGCGCGCGATTGACTCGCTTGCGCGCGCGCGTGTGTACAATGCATTCTCCTTGCTCTCCTGCTAACTCGCACGCTCGCGCGCTCTCGGACTATCTAGCCACTATACGTGCTCGCGAGAGATATTTCGAACTTGACTCAAGCAAGGCCGCGCGTCGGACATCCTCGGATCTTTCATTCGCATCAGCGACACGTGCGCGCTCGTGCGAGAGAGAGAGATATTCCAGCGTAGTGAATGGGCTTTTTTTTGGTAGGATGGTCCATGGCGTGGAAGCTGTAAGGTTGTATGGTGCGGAACTAATTGTTCCACAATAATAATACAAAAACAAAAATATTCTATAAACTTCTTGCCTACGTAATTCGTCGTAGATAAGCTTCGAAGAAATTTGCGTAAAGGTTTATTGTCGAATTTTATTATCACATGCATCCAAGGCCAGATTGATGCCAAACTAAAACGTTTTGCAAAATCATTCTTTACATACAAATTAGCATGTCTGCGGAGAGCACTGACCCAATCCCAGTTCGAATTTTTTCTGCACGTACTTATACTGTAGAATTTTGGAGTGGAAAAAAAGAATAATAGAGTAATTTTTTCTTCCTTACAATAAAATTATTCTTTTTATTTGTCTAGACGTTTATAAACTTCGTCATAGCACTATCATATCTATTTAAAAAAAAAAAATTTTTTTTACAAATATTTTTCAACCGAATTCCTCGACTTTATGCCCTCTTGCACTTTTGCAGCGTGCCTGCCGCTTTTGAAACGTCGAAAAAGCCAACCCAACGATGAGGACTTTCATCTCGAGATGGCACTGCAAATAAAGCCGGCGAGACGACGACTTGCATGGTAATGTAATGCTCTTTTGATTTTTCTGCGGATGAGCCACCCGCTATAGAGAACACGCCACATCATGCAATATATGTATATACAGTAAAAACCGGTTCCGACCTTCCACCCGAGGGTGATGTCTTATATACCGGGCTAAAATTATACATTTCAATAAAAGTGGATTAATTGAGGAAAAAGCACGATTTGAATCCAGAATTTCGCTTGTTTTTAATTTAGATATAAAACTGGGTATTTCCTCGAACGTGAATAAAAAATAAAAATATTTACCAATAACTAACACCAAAAATCATTTTGTTAATAAATATCATCAATCACGGTTACGTAAGTCGATTGAATATACCATTTCTTAGGTAACACACTGCAACAGCAGCAACTTGTCTTATTCGCGTACCCACTTACATATCCTCCTACTTCGTTATATGCAGCGGACGTAGGATGCAAAAGCCCATCAAGCGCGTAACGAGGGAAAAGGTGCACGCGAGCCGTCGTCATCGTCGTCCCCCTCGCAGGTGCACTGAACTTAAGGATGAGGATTCAGGTTCAAGGACGACGCCTAGTATACAGATCTAGATGTCTCCGATTATCGCTCTCCCAGTGCGCGCAGTATACTTTTATGCCCATTGTTATGCGAAATCCAGGTTTTTTTTTCTGTCTTGGACGACTCATCATTATTTTGGATTATATAAATTTTGAGTCAGTCATGGGGATCCTTCGTTCGGTCTCGGAAATGATGTGTAATAGTGTCTCTTTCTTTAGACTTGGAAAGAAGAAGAAGTGGGAAAGATTGAGTGAATACGGGTGGGGGTTTGAAATGTGTAGTGCTAAACGTCAGAAAATAATTTACGTCGATTAGTTATACCTAGGGTATGAGGAAAAAATCGGGATGTCCGGACTACCAATGTTATTCATTTGATCATTCACTGTTGAATCATGCGGAGTTCTTCGTGTCAAAAGAAGAGAAACGTATTAATAAGATTATTAATCCATATAGTTACAAAATTATGATTATTAGTGTATTTAAAAATTAAATTATCTAGTGACGCATTTAGAGAAAACAAAAAATACATTTACAATGTTTTAAATTTATTATGTAAACTTCAATAATTTAAAAAAGTATTTACAACTCATACTAGTTCATATGCCGATATTAATTACAGTTGCAGATATTTTTTTGCTATAATAAGTTGATAATGTGGTATTTAGCACAAATCACTCGCAAACTCAGTATACAGAGAAACCATTGTATTATTCTGTTAATTTTATAATTATTAATTAAGCAATATCACTCATATCATCTTCTGTAAATATTATACGTGAAAATGGAGGTTTCAACACTTTGATGCAATTCAGCAGTTTGCATTCGTCACCGGCAGCTATCCATAAATAATAATAGAAATTAGTTTTTTACACTACATTAAAAAAATTTTGCATTTTACAATAATAGCTTATGCTAATACCTTGAGTTTTGCAATTATTTAACGTGTCCAATAATTCTTTACGTTGATTGTCCGTAAGTTGCTTATCTAATAAATATAATACTAAATGTATTTCAATAATTATAATTATGGAATATTATTCAAAATGACTGTTAACACATACCATCATTGACCAAACTTATGAGTGTACTGTGGATAGGAGGACTGCCCGGTTTAAATTTGTGATACATGCAAGCAGTGATACATGCCAACTTTTCTTCCGAGATATTTTTCAAGATATCTTTCCAATTCTCTTGTTGCATTATGAATCTTGAATGCGCTACAATAAAAATATTTTTAAATAATAACGAGAGTATTTATTAAAATTTATTAGTCTTACTAGCATTGATTCCATGATCGGTGAAACATGAAAGCATGTATTCCAATAACTCTTCGGAGCTATCCTGATATGCAGAAAGATACACAATATTAATTAGTCTGTTAATTGTGTCTTAATGAGTTTTTTATCATACCGTCTGTGACTGCACGATGTAGAAAGCCAAAACGATGAACAGACTCTTCATTATTAACCAACTCTTCATTATTAAAACTGTGACTACAGTGATGAATTACAAATGAATAGATATCGATGCAGTCTGCATCAAAACTGAACGAACGCGATCAATCGATGACCTCTATTTCTAGCTTTGAGACGATTAGACATTTACTAATCGCTTAAAAATCATCCCCGCTACATGACATTCGAGTAAAATTATCTTTTATTAAATAAAAGTGTATTATGGGTGACATTGACATCTTAGTACGACTTGTAAGTCAAAAACAACAAACGTGAGGGGATAAAATAAGAACTATCTCCCAGAGATAAAAACATGCTTAACCCAAACAATTTGTATATGATAACATACATTCGTAAGTTGACCATTTACCAAATAAAACACAAGCTATATTTTACACTGTTTTGAGATTTCGCGAAAACAGCTACGGTAGCTGAAGCTAATAGGAATAAATCTTTAGTCAATTTTCTATCGAGAAAACAATTTTATAATGCACCAAAAGTGATTTGGACTTCACAGGAAACCTAAATGTAAAAAAATGAGCCTTTTTAACCACACTTGGTGTACCTATATCGTCCAATTGAATTGGAAGAAAGTTTTTCCATTTTCTTTAAAGAAAACTTGGCAAAAATTATATTTTTCACATTTTGTATTTACTTATATGTTTTATTAACATTTTTCCGGTTAACATCTGGTGCCATGTTCATATGTTGCCAGTCTGGCCAAAATTAAATTTCTCAATTCGTCGCTAAAATCACTACTAAATCAGTACCGCATCATACACGCATCGCCCAACTTTCCGCCAAATTTCCCTCAATTTCACCGCAAAACAATCGCTCCCCGCAATTTCGCTCTCGCACACACAGCTCTCGATCGTACAAAGCTCCTCCTCGAGCTGCACCGAAACCTCGCCGCGGAGAGCCGTAATTACGGGTTCGCGAGCGGTTATACACGTCGTGAATCCAGTGAGGCTGCTGCGCGTAGGGGGGGATATTGGCTCTGCGCTATTACTTAACGTGTCGCGGGTAATGATCGCACCGAGATTGCGCGCGAGCGTTCGCTTTCTAGGAAGTCTCGTAGCCTTCCGGATCAATCAGCCGATCTTTTTGTATAGAGTATGCGTTTGTTTATCTAGTATGTGACGGGTACGTAGGTGTGTGTAAGAGTCGATTGGGGTTTGCCAATTTTTTTAAAGTGAGAAAGAGAGAGAGAGAGAGAGAGAGAGAGAGAGAGAGAGAGAGAGAGAGAGAGAGAGAGAGAAGTAGAGGTGTGATTGATGGTTGAAAATGAAGTGCATGACAAAGGCGTTTGCGTTCGAATTTTTCAGTGACGGTAATGTATTTGGTTGCGTGTGCACTAATGGTATAGTGGTGCTTTTTGTTGTTATGGTACTTTTATAAGATATATTTTTGTTGTTTAACATTTACTAATTAGTAATTATTGTTTATTAATTAGTAATTGACATCTACAGGTTCATGTTAAAATTCTACGCCTTATTATGTTACTCGTATAATTTCTAATGAATGCAGGTTCTTTAAATTCCAAGCAAAAATGTATTAACAGTTTTAATTGGCTCTAAGTCAGAAATATAGCACATCAAGTGATAACGATACCTTTTGCACCTAAACGTATGTATATATATAGATCATGTGCACAAAAAATATTAATGACTATAGATAAAAATGAAAGCTAAAATCATCTCCTAATGAAAGTCGTATTTTTTTTATCTAATGCATATATACGTCACATTACATAATGTATAAAACATCTGATATCAGACTAAATCTATAGATATACCTTACCAAATTACTTAATTTAATACCCATATCAAATAACGCGCCTTATACCGATTATCCAATCATTCTTCAGTTTCTTCCGACGTTTCCCAAAAAGTCAATTATCAGTCGCATGGCTTTTTTCGGCAGAACCCTGTAAAAAAATCATATAAAATACAAATGTAACAGTTTCAAGAAAGTGGAGATAAAAATAACTTGCGAACGAGAATCTACCTGTTGATAGCATCTAAATATAAAAGACATCGGGGGATCGAACATTCCTCGTAGTTTCTCTGGATGGCGCGTATCACTTCGGCCGCGGCGTATTTTGGTGGAACTGCACTGAATATATAAGGAAACCTGCGCATATAAAATGCATCCGATAAATAAAACGTTAGTATAGGAGCAACGCGTGTGCTTTGCATAAATGATTCAGCACCTGTAGTACGGATCTTGAGCTAAACCTGTGTCCACATAAAAGGGGTATATCGTTGTGAAGTTGATATTCGAATCCTTCCTGGTTAATCTTAATTCTTCAATTAGCCCCTCTATTAATCCTACACGTATGAGGTAAAAAATGATTCGTTAATAAAATTACTGCTTTAGAAAACGCGCTAACGCTCAAATGAAAAATACTTGGTCGAACCTCTGATTGCGAACTTGGACGCACAATAAGGGACCTTATTCGCCACACCGTAAAAACCGCACATGCTGCACATGGTGACGATGTGACCCTTTTTATTCTGCAGCATGAACGGCAGAAACGCCTGAATCGTCTGGAACGCAGAGTATATATAATAACGATTAATAACGCGCCAAAGCAGCGACGGAACGAAACTAAGTAAAATCTTGAAATGAAATTCATGAGATTGAAATTTTTATATGCGAATGAGATGAAAATATATATGATAACAGTATAATTTCTTTTGTTTTTGAAGAGACAAACATATCCGTTCTAAAATATTGTCCTCCAAACGAAGGATAATTCAATGCTATTTAAATACAGGTTTTAAAAAAGGCCGTTAATCCAGGTCGACTGTAGCAAAAGAGAATATTAAATCAATGTTTAGTATATGTATATGATTTGAAATATCTTGTTTCTTATTTTAATCCGTTTGGTCTATTAAATATGTATAATTTTCGATCTATATAAAGTGAACAAATAAGCAATACCCCATTTAAAAAAAAAACTCAGTATATCGATCAATTTATAACACAAAGAATTATTTTCCTTTAATAACACTATACCTACTTTCTAAAACCCAAATATTAATACATCTCATTTTAACCAACCCAATATAATATAACTCTATCACTTCCATACCCAAAACTGCGCCAGCACGTTGACGTCAAACACCCTCTCGACATCCTCATCAGCGTGCTCGAGGAACGGCCGGTGCATCAGTACCGCGGCGTTGTTGATCAGCAAGCTGATGTCCGGTATTCCGGCCTTGCGCATAAGCCGCGCGGCTTGCCGTACCTCCAGTCGCTTCGACACGTCCACCACAAAACCGTGGACCTGCGCACGTGTATATATTGGAAATATAGGATACAGCATATAGACGGCACGTGACGAATTTTTGGGGCTTTGAAGATAAGACAGATGCGGAGTTACGGTTACGAGTTTTATTGGAGGCAGATTTTAAAAAAGGGAAGTGGTCGGGTTTGTGGGTCGTAAAATGTAGTGAGCACGGTTGCGGTTTATGGGTAAGATAATAATGATTAGGGGTATTGGTGGGATAAAGAGTCTTATGTAAATGCGGGATTTGTTTTTCAGCCGTTTGTAAAGGATGTCGGCGCAATAAAAAGATTAGTATAGATGTTTATGTAATGGTGCGAAAATAAAACGGGTTCGTCGATCGTAGGTCTGAGAACATATATAATTTTTATAGGTAATGAATCTATGTGGTTTGTTCAGTGCGATGTAAGAATATCGATCGATTTTGTAAATTGGTTTTCTAAAAATATATAATAAACAGTTGTACAATTTATATTCATTACGCGATTTTCATTGCTATAAAAATAATCAACATAAAACCGAAAGAGTACTCTAGAATTACCTCTCCATCGTTACACAACACCTACCTCTCATCTCTGAATTCCAGCACTGCAATTGCTCATTCCGCCTGCAATATTCCATTTCACGAGCACTTTCATATACTATGCATTATACCCACCTCACCACCGTCCTTCGAAATGGCACTCATCGTCGAGCGATTCGCCTCCACGTCCGTGTCCCAGCAGACAACGACGCATCCGAGGGCTGCCAATTGCAACGCGAGCTCGCGTCCGATTCCGTGACCCGCGCCCGTGATCTATATATTAGAGGAGAGGAAGGATAGAGACAATTATAATGATCGTCGTTTTCGCGAGATAGACGAACCGATATCGGTTTAAGAGAGGGAATTGAAATGGTTGCGGTCAAACAATTTTCTTTGGCTGGGTAATGGGTTTTCTGGAGTGCTAGAGAGGTAGAGAGTGAGCGATCTGACAAACCGTCTGGTGGATCTGTTTTTGTACGAGGGAATTCGCGTAGGTTTGTAATTGCTTTTTGCGTTAAATTCATTTTAGAAGTGGAAAAGAGTCGTGTGAAGATTTATGATGTCAAAGTAAATTTTTAAAAAATTGAATTATAAAAATATTTTTAATAATGGAATTAGATGGGAATTGAGCTTTTGAATCGTCACAGAAAATAGAATTATTTTAATTTTCGATAAACTTTTAAATATGTTATTGAGTAACAAGGCTTGAAACGATTTACAAAAATAAAGGAGTCATTTAAATTAAGACATTGAAACGAATTATAGTTGAACTTTTATAATATTTTAATTCAATTCTTATTTTTTTTTTATTTCTATTCTATTTAATTTAGAGGTTGTTAATTTACTGATATTTAAAATTCACTCTATTCAGAGGATCTCAGAACTATACACGAAATGGTTTGGAGAAAAATTACCTACACCCGGTCAAATATAGAAAGTAAGCGCCGCTGGTGGTATAATTTGCATGGATATCTGATAGGGATGGGGGTTATATTTCTTAAGTGAATTGCTAAAAACAATTTTCACATAAACTACAGATTCTTTAAAATTATTTAATTGCAACGATCCACGGTTTCGCAAACGATCATATCCTTTTACCCCTTACCAAAACTGTCTCTCCCAGCAGACTCTTCTTCCACGGCGGCACGACTAGCCTAAACGATGCAGTAACCACCGCTAACGTAACCTTCAAGGACAACGCTAGGAGATTGCAAGCTAATTTTGGCAATGGCGTAACAGGCGACAGAAATCGTGAAAATCCGCGCCGCGGTTCTGGAGGCGGCTGTTCTTTCTTGGGCGTGGAAATAACCATCGTGATTCGTGAGTGGACCTATTGTTGTTGTGAATTGTTTATGGATGATTGGAGATTCAGTGATACTTATAGGTTAACGGTTAAACGCCACATGATTATAATAGTAATGAATATTTACACGTAAAAACGTGTGACTATCGTAGAATTTCAATAAATTTGAAATAGAGTGTTCTCTGCGATCAAAATATTTTCTTTTCTGATTTTCATCTATACTTGAGCGAGTTCCAGTGAATTAGAGAAATCGATGAGTAAGAAAATGGAAAAATATCTATCAAAGTGCGAATCGTCAACTTTTTATTGGTATTTCGTTCAAGTACAGTAACCAAGTGAACTATATAGATAATAGAGACAAACATTTAAAAAAAAACATTTCGTCTGGTCATTTTATGATTATATTCTTTCATTAAACCACATATAGAACATATACCTATCACGGGACCGAGTATTGGAGTATTTCAGTTACAAAATGTTCTTGTATAATGAAAATATCTATAAAACGCAAAATATATATCACATGCAATGTAGTTATTTTTCTGTAAGTATCATAATGTATAATATATATATATATATATATAGTAAATGATATCTGCTATAGCCAATAAAGAAAAATTAGAATTTTTCTCTATAAATTACAGTTTGGTTTCATTATTATAATAAATAAGCTTTTTTTACGATAATGAATAATATTTGTTACACTCTATTTTTGTTGTTTTAAGCGTATTAAATAGGTCAAAATACTACTTAAGAAAGAATTTTGGAAGAGTAGAAACCAACATCCAGAGAGAATCTTTAACTTGTAAGCAGTTCTCCATCAGACTTTTGATCTTTATAAAAAGTATAATTTTGCAATTTAGCACAAATTTGATTTTAAAACAGTTGAAATTTACAAATATAACAACATACTTTACGTTTTCTAGAAGTAATACATGTATAAACGTACGTACAAAAACTCGTGTGAAAAAATTGATTTCCTTGTGTAAAAAAAAAAATAAAGAACGTCATCAGTTTTTATATATAAATGTATGCACACATATTATCAGTATAAAAATACAGTTTTTAAAACCCTTTACTATTTCATCGATAATTATTTAACAAGAAGAAAAGAGCCGAAAAAACTGATCACTAGTTATACTCGCTTATTCGAACATTTTCTTTCTCTCTTAACCTGCACGTACGCTGTTCGTTTTTTGGCAAACTAGTTTTTGCGAGTATACCAAGTCGTTTTTTGTTCAGCGGGGAAATGTGTTGAACTAGCGTAACGGAGCTGAAAATACAAAGTATATGACGTCAGAGAATTTTGACGTGGTAAAGGTATTCCGTTACTCTGCACACGTGCGTGGAAATAAATTCCGCGTAAAATGAAAAGAGGAAGCGGAACTTTAAAGATTTGTTTTTTCCACTTTTTTTTAATTGCGATATTTTTTATTTAAATGTACATACGGTCTATAAAGAACATATTTTTAATGGTGTCGGTTTATGACGAAACGCGCGTACATTATATATTTTAATTAAGCATAAGAAGAGTAATTTTATAACAAGTAATTTAATAACAAAATCATTTACGAAATTTTCACCAAAATTAATTAATGCTTTTCTTGGTAAAAAGAAAATTGGCTTTGGTCTTTTGTTTGAAGTTGTTTCAATTCCTTGCTCATTTGTAATGCAGTCTTTGAAATTTCGCTTTAGTACATTTAAATCATGCGCATTTGAATTTCAAATTGATGGACTATGCAAATTAGAATCTAGGAATAAACTTGATTGTAGTCTCTGCATTGAGGAATAGATGCCGCTAACATTCACGTTCAATATAAGAAGAAAATAAAAAGATTGGCAACCTAGAAAACTCCTTTATCGCAAGTTTGATAATATCGCACAACTCATACAGATCAATAGGTAAACATTTTACGTGTGCCGAATAAAGTAACGGCAAATTATTTTCATGCGTGGTGAAAGTAGTCACAAAATTATAATAATATTGTTTAGAAAAAATCTATAAAAATTTACAAATTGAATTGATTTAGTTTTTTTTTTTATAAATACACCTCAAATTAATTATCATTATTAAAAGCATTTATTTTTTCATGTAATGAACACTAAAAATTGAATACAAATGGATGATTTACTTTATAAATAAAAGCAAATTCAAGAAATGATGAATTAAATAATGAAAAAGGCAAATTAAGCCAAATGATCTTACGGAAGACAATTGAGCTTAATAATTCTGTGAGAATACTTGTATGTGTTTATGTTCATCAACTTTCACATATGTTTCTGTTCAAATACACAAATGATCATAGTAACTCGTTAGTTGAGTAATTATAAACACATGCTATCAAACAATACCTCAAACTAATTATAAAGCAGAAAATCGACATTGCTAATGTTTGCCATCTATATAAAAAAATTTTAATTCCGAAAGACAACAAAAAATAAGTATATTTAATATACATACCTGCAATAATTTATTAAATTATTTAATTTATCTCTAATAATCGTTGTAAAAAATAACATATAACTTTCAAGTGCAGAATATTATCTTAGTTCATATTCACATACTTTGTTACCGATATAAAAATTATATTGCAACAACTAACGCAAAAAGAAAAAATGTAAAATGCTTAAAAAGTTTCTAAAACATAACTTTTCTAGCAATGAATATTTCCCTTTCTTGCTTATATCGTTAATCAATGCTTCGATTTTTTTCCTAAAACGATTTCGGTTTTTTTTTAGAAAAGTTATACTTATAATATTTTAAAATTAGAATAAAATTTAAAAATATAATATAACATGCGTAAAATAACGCAATTGAGGGCCTGGAAACCAAAAGGGGACACATAACGTTTGTTAACTGAATGGGTTATGTCCTCTTTTTGTTTCCAGGAACTAAATTTTCGATTTCTATAGGAGCTTTTTTATACTATTCCGTGAAATTCAAGTAATAACGATGTGGTTGAAGTTGTCAATGACTCATTATCAGTATATTTGGACTTTTTTTTTATCAAAAGGGCAGTGAAAATTTACGAAAACATTTACTATTTTATGATTTTCATGCGGAAAATCGTTTTTCTGAACTACTACAGGGAAAAAGACTAAAACACTGTACATTTCTGTTTGAAATAACGGGAAATTTTTCAAAAGAGTTTGGAACAACCGCAAAAAGTTTTAATGGAGATTATTTAATTTATTTCTTAAAGAATATTACCTGAAAAAAAATCATAACACCATTATGTCTCTGCCATCACACCCACCACCCCGGAGACCATACCACCCTGTCAAAAGTCACTCCCGCCCAACCACAACGCATTCATTCACGCCCATATTCCACCATCAGTCCTTTATACCGACCTCCCGACTATTAGCCTCCTTCGACTATACCGCCCATAATATACGTCACAACCCCGGCGACACATATAGTTTCTACGGCCCTTAGCTTATATTATAGAATATATACGTCACATTGGCCGGCGGCGAGGGTGCGCGGCGCGGGTGGGAGTCCGCTGTCTATACGCCGCACGCAGTCTATAAGCGGCGACCGTGGCCCGCGCGCGAGCCCCCAGCACAGTGAGAGCGAGAGTTTACCGCGAGTGTGTATTATTATTATATATATATACTGCGTGCCGGTGCAGTGTGTCTCTGTGTACATAGGTTGCATGTGTGTGCAGCGAGTGCAGAGACAAGTCAGCAGCAGAAGCGGCGACGTTTTACGGTGCGCGCGCGCGTGTACATAGCTGCCGCGGGCTGCATATACCTCGCTATCTCTCTCTGTTACTACTGCAACACCGACCGCCGTATCAGCAAGGTGACGAGTGTGTTGTGTTGTCGCGCGTTATATACGTCTATATTTTACGCACGCGTCTTGTCAATCTTCTCTGTCTGTCCCTCTCTATATACTTCTATCACCGTGTCTCTCTGTGTGGTGTGTGCGTATATATAAAAAAACAATATACACATGCGCGTAGATCTATAGATCGATATAGCTATAATACTATCTGTCGCACTACTCTGCTCTTCCGCGTGCGTCGGTAGCAACAGGAGGAGGAGGAGGTGGTGGTGGTGGTGGCGGTGGTGTGGAGGAGTGGAGGGTGATCTGGCACGTGGGTGAGTGATCTCTGAGGTTCTGGATGATGTAGGGTTTCGTCCTTGTTTCTTTTTTTCTTCTTCATCTGGTTGTATATACACCACGAGCTGAGAGAGAGAGAGAGAAACTTTGCTGCTACGCGTAATGATCTAGATTTACCCGAAACGCGCGCGGTATTTTGGCCCGGTTTCCGTTTCGCTCCGAGCGGTCAATGTGTTTGGGTGTGTGCGGTATATATATTTTGGAAAATTACCAGGCGGCCGAGTGTTTTTGCAATGAAATGAGGAAATGTGCGGACCGCGGGAAATTGGCTGCCAGCGCTGGAAATAAATATATAGCTAGCGAGTCGTTTTGGTTTCGCGGTTCGGAGTAGAAGCATAGTGAACGAAACTTGGTTTGTCGGAGTTATCATTTAGGATAAAATAATGTTTGATTGATTGTATTTGTTACAATTTTTGGATAAATCGGCATATGAAAGATTAAAAATTGCATATTTTCAAGTTTATATTCAAGAGCGCTTGTTTTTCTCTCAGTTTGTGCTATACATATATACAGAATAACAGAGATAAGCGCAAATTTACAATTTGTCCACACTCAAAGGGTTCAAAAAATAAAAAATGAAAAAAAAAATTGAAGGCACGCCTTCGTAACAAAGTTGTTCCCATTGTATAGATCATAAAATATACGAAAAATCTCGTGAACATTAGAAAACAGTCTTGCGACACCGTTGTAGAAAAAAAATCCATTTTTCTTATGGAAATTTAAAATGGAAAAAATGGACGAAAAGTAGTCACTGATAATGAGCCATTTTTTCCGAATCTACGTAATTTAATCTTTTTTTGGTCATTTTTCGCGATTTTTAAATACATTTAGCTTTGCACAAAATCGAACTATTTTAACGATTATCATTTCAAATTAAAGCTCCTTTCTTCTACTATAGTCGCTTTTTGTAAAATATTTGTTGGTACCTTTAAGAGTCTACTATTGTCTCATCATCAGTAACTACTTTTCGTCCATTTTTCCCATGTTAAATTATTTTTTTTCAAAATCGGTGTCAAGACCGTTTGCTAATGTTCACGAGTTTTTTCGGAATTTTTATGACCTATAGAATGAGAACATTCTTGTCACGAAGGTGTGCCTTTAAATATTTTATTTTTTGAACCCTCCAAGTGTTGATAAATTGTGGATTTGCTCATATACGCATAGTAGTCCCGTGTAAATATATTATCGTCGAAATATCGATGGCTGAAATTTGGTACACGTCAGCTGAAAGCTTTTATATGCGCTTTCATACACTAATATATTAAAAAATAATGTAATAAATTGTGAAATTACATCGTATAATTTTTATTTATTGAAAATTAAATGAGTTAATTCAACCTTCTTCTTTAATATTCATTTCACAAACAATTTCACACATTACTTACAAGTTCATGCTTTCACATGCAACCATGACATTAAATGGGCAAATTAATTCACCTTATTTTAAAAACGATTACAATTCCACTTCAAGTTCACTTGACTCTTTGAACATTTTCGTAACTCTCTAATACACTAGTTAGACAAATTTAATATACCTGCAGGAACGACGAAATTTCCAAGCACCCCATAATTCCACCTTCGCTTTGCTTGTCTCGCGAGTGAAATTAATCCTTTCACGAGGGATTTACCTCGCACAAGAATATAATATGGCTTTCTGACTTTAAAACCCTCTTAATCCTCCACCTGTGCGACATGTGGCCGAGCAATGCCGTGGCCAACCGTCTTTTTGATTCTAATAATCTAATTCGTTAATGAGGATTGCTCGAGTGATATATGTATATATAAGTGATATAACTGACTGTCTTTGCAGCTTTATAATGGTTAATGCGAAGGTTTATTTATAAACTTCGATCGGCGAAGAAGTGTTTAGGTCATGTGTACATTATTTTAAAATTATTCTGTGAATTCATTCTTCATGAATGTTGAATAGGGTAATAAAGCCATTTCCTTAATTTGTTTTTATAAAACTGTTGGTTTATATTTTGCTAGACACTGTATTAACAGGTTTAATATTTACGTAGATTGTGTTACCAATGGTCTTTATGAATTGATTAACAGCTTCGCTGCTATACGAGTCGTAAATAACTCAGACTGTTTTTCAAATATATTAATGTTTCAGCTTTTACGACATTAACAGAAAAAGTACCCTGGTAAAAATGCGAACCAACGGTTGGCGAACCATTAGTCAATTTTTAAATTAAAAACGTCACACCATGATTATGTTGCTATTGACTACGCAAGAATAACTATATTTATACATGAGGAAATATTATATCGTATGATGCTTTAAGATATAGTAATAGTTTTAAATACTTTTAATTAAATTTCGATGTTAATCTTAAGTGGCAATGCTTTCATTTGATGAATATATTGACCAACGAAGTTGGTCTATTTTCTATCAGGGTAATAGCCAATTATTTTCCTCTTATTTTCTTATACTCTTATGAAAACAAATTTTGTTTCCTTGATTATTACAACTTTTATAAATATACTGTAGTTAAAATAAAAAGACTTTGCTTCTATAAGAGGTTTACTCTTATCGTAGCAATCAAATTGTCATTGACACAACTTTTAAAATAATTTAAACTTTTAAAAAGAAACTTTTAGTTCTCGTGAAAGCCATCTTTAAACAGTTTTACAAACGATACGTTGAATTATTTTGTTTGACAGAATGTCAATAAGGCTGAAATCAATAATTTCTACAATAATTCTAACTGTACATTTTTCCAGCTCGAGCAGCACTAAAAATAAAGCAGTGTGCAGTGGTATTCCAACCGAACATGATCTACGTAAAGCGTAATACATTCTGACTAAAAATTAGTTACAAAAGCAGGTAGATTACAATACTACCATAATAAAAGATACGCCAGGCTTGCGCACTTAATGTGTACCACATTTTATATCTCAAATCCACGTTTTGCTTCCTAGAATTTTGTTCATAGTTAATAAACTTAACGTTCAGTATGGACCATAAAAATTATTGAAAACACTTTCTTACATATTTCATTAAAAAACTTATTATAATATAATCATTCATTTTTTTTCAATACAGCACTCGGAAACCACACAATTTCAATCTTATTTCGAGCCACACTTTTTATATCGAGAAAAATAAATATTCAAACTCTTCACATGCGGTAAGGAAAAAAGTGATACAGATGCAATCAATGAAAGATAATAAATTGCAAGCTATTGCGAATAAAACTTCACTTCTCTACCAACATTTGTAAAACATAAATCCCATGAAATCTAACCCACTTTTCAGTCTCTGCTACTCACTCTCCTACCATGTCAAACAATCGCAAAATGCTGATTTCCGCCACTCGAGCTTTTGACAATCGAAAACTCAGCCTCTGACGCTCTCGCTCATATGAAACGATCATTCGGAATTTCGGAACACGCATACACATCGACATTGGACACGCACGTGTGCTTTGAGAATTCAATTGAAATGAAAGCGTCACGCAACACATCTCTACGCCTTTTTGCACGCGCTGGCTTTGAGGTCAAGCGCTCGCGAGATCCGCCTCTTCTATATATGCATCGGCTGGCATGATGCACCTCGCACCCACTGCGCATGCTCGTGTCGCAGATTTCGATAGGTTTTGATCGGACATAATAAAAGGACTCTCGCGATAACGCGATTTACTGATGTTTGTTTTTCATCGAATGGGAGAGAGTCGCTTTGTTGGTTAAAATTCGGTTTGTGCTATGATTTGGTGGTTATTAAATGTTCTTTGCAATGTTTAGTCTGTGGAAATGTGAACAAATGGGACCAAAATATTTATTCTGAACCAGTGGTGTTGTGATAGTGATAAGCGATTTATGCTCGTTTGTATTCCGGAGTGACGAAACATTTTTTGTATTCTACCCCGTAGAATTCGCTGAATAACAATCGTATAATATAAACGTAAAATGAAAAAAACAATAAAAAGAAAGGCTTTTCGTTAACCACTAAATCGTTTATGTTCACTATAAGACGCTATTTTCTTCACTGAAAGGAATCAAAGCTTACAATTTCACGACTTTTCACCGAAATTTCACCTAGGGTAAGTTTGCTAATTAATTACTGTGCCCTCTAAGCAGACGACAAGTTTCAGTATTACTACTAACTGATGAGGGCACAGTAACTGGCACACTTATCCTATGCACTTGTAAAAAATAAACAGTAATTTGTACATTGTTATTACAGTATGACCAATCTATTGTTAAATGAAGATAAAAAGTAGATTACTTTAAGTTTTGGTAGCTGGCAGGCTTCGAGGCACGCATCAGTCCGCGGAGGATGTCCGTGCCCATGACAAATATGAACGGGAACGGCGCAACAGTACCAATCAACTCTCGACCCGACGACATCCTCAATCGGATAATCAAAGGTATGTGCAAATTTATTGAATTACAATGTCCATGGTATTCCGACCATTCTAATATAACATATTTCATTACCCATAAAACCCGCAAATCCTTTTGTCCCCATTTTTAACCCAAGCAACTTCTAAGTAGCCTATAAAACTGAAAGTCACTTCCACGTAGTGGGGCGTTCCGAGTTACTTCTATTTATTACCTTTTATTTATACATTTCCCCTGAAAGCGCAGCGTCGAGATTAAAGTCGGCACGCCACGTGATGTAATCCTCTTTCGCGCGCCACTGCTGCAGAGCGCATGCATGCATGCGCCACGGCTTAAACATTCATAACAATTCTAGAGCAACGGCAGCACACACACACACA